>CAMOHE010050516.1:0-10383 GCA_946598075.1 Artocarpus hirsutus | reverse complement strand
GAGAGAGAGAAGAGATGTTGACAGCTCGGGCAATCGTCTTCTCCAACGCCGATGGGTTGGTTCTAACTACGAGCTCGTTTTTCACCCCCGCCAAGTTCTTTGAAGTACTTCTGCAAATCTCTCTTCTAGTCCTTATAGCATTTTGCCACCTCTTTATCAACTACATCATGGAGGACACCATCCTTGTACTCGTAATCAAGGATAAATTAATCCTACAACACATTCGTATTAAGTAGTTAGATTATGTTTAACTTTAAGAAAGATTTATAACAATGAAGTTGGATGAACACCAGAAGAGTTCCTGTATGGATCTCTTGTGTCAAGCGCTTTGTCTCTTCTCTTGTACTTTGCCCCAGGTGCAAAGTCTGAAGGAAAGAAAAGAGGGAGAGAGAGAGAAGAGATGTTGACAGCTCGGGCAATCGTCTTCTCCAACGTCGATGGTGTCTTGAGATACTAATTGGAACTCATGACGGCTAGTGCAGTGAGAGAAAAGAGAGACAAAGAAGAGAGAGAAAGTGAGTGTTTATGGTTTTTTGTTAGGGTTTGTTATTTTCAGATTCATCATTGATGTATTGAGTCTATAATTGATATATTGGCTTTTCTAACACTGATATACTACAATTTTGATCACTTATATATTTTGGTTTATCATTGACATGCTATAAATTATTTTTGATATACTACAGTATATCACTGATGTACTAAAGCTGATAAATAATGGTGAAAAGTATTTTTGTCATTTTGACTATATTATTAATGAGGAAGTGTCATTCCTTAATTTAGAAAAAAAATATAGTCATTTATTTTAAAGAGGTTATTAAAAAGGTCATTTATCTCTATATCTTAATAATGATGATGGTGATGTTGATTATGATAATAATAATTAAATAAATTAAATTGAATTAAATCTCCTACGGCTATCACGTTTCTCACATCATGCATGTCAAGACCAAAAAAACTACCAAAAGGTCGCTATAATAGAAAATATTGCATATATATTGATCTAACGTTTTCTGTTACAATGATAATCCTTTAGAAAATAACATGATTTTTTGCCACAATCTCGTAAGATATGTGTGACACTTTATGGCCGGCGTCTGTCTGGTAAAGCTGACAATCGTAACCTAGCCTAACCTAAGACTTGAAAAATGTTACCAAAGCAAATAGGTTCAACTTCAACTCGCGTGCCGTAGTTATGCTTTTTTCTTTACTCTATTAAATGTGTTGAAACTTTTTTTTTTTTTTTTAAATTTGAGATTTGGATTCAAACTCTTTATCTATAAATGAAGTTGGATGTAGTTTTACTATTAGATTATGCTTACAATCACACATTGAAACTTTTTTTAATAAACCTTAATAAATAAAAAAAGAAAAGAAATGATGGTTGAAATTAATTTCGCTATTTTTAGGAAATAAATTTTTTAAAGAATGGGTGGAGGAGAATGTTCTAAGAGCCTATAAATGGAGGCACTCTATTCCTTTTAAAATTATCCCAAAAGTTCATTCCTTTCTCCTTTATTTGTTTTCTCCCCTTACGAGAGAGAATTTATAATTTTGCTTAATAAATTTACTCAATTTTGTGTCAACTGTTTTTGGTTCCTATCTTTCAAGTTTCTGAAACTGTTATAGTTCACAAAGCTAACATCTTCTCCACCACAGCCACATCTCGCCCGCCCAACCCACCCCCCCACGACCCGCCACCCCCCCTCCCCACCCCCTCCTGCCAAAAAAAACATATTACTCTTTTTATTAGATCAATAATTTGGAAAATCATGATCTTAAGTCTCACTAAGTTGGTACAGTGGCCAAATTTAATGACTCTAGAGTTTCATGCTCAAATAAAGCACTCAGCTTCGAGTGGATGTGTGTGTGTGTGTGTATATATATATAGATATATATTCATTTTATTATTATTATTATTATTCAACGAGTTAAGGTATGGGATCCCCATAATATATATGCTTTTAATTCTACTTAAAAAAATTCCTCAATAGGTACCAAAAAGGTAATCTACTGATTGATATCGCTACTAAAAACTAGGTCTTTTGCAACGACATTTCTAAAAGCCGTCACAAATCAATTTTTTGTGACAACATATCATTGCAAATCATTCGTCACGAGTAGTTGGTCATAAAAACTTTGTTTGCAATGACATTGCATTGTCGCAAATGTATTATCGGCTACTATCATCGCAAAAAAGTCAACGCAACTAATTCATCTGTTTCTTCGGTCGGTTGATGTGGAATCAATTTTTTGAGACGATATTTAGAAATAACTTGTCATAAATACGTTATCGGATACTGAAGTGGCATGATATTTTTGCAACGACATTTTCAAAATGTCGTCATTAATTGTTTCGATTTTATATAAAATGTCGTCATTAATTGTTTTGATTTTATATCTTTTTGCGATGACAAAACATTACTTATTTATTTTTAAATATAATTATAATATTTTATTAAATATATTTCCAATAATTTTTATTAAATTTTTAATATGTTATTTTTATTAATAGATTTTCTTACAATATGTTTAGATTATAATAATGAAAATTAATAATAAAAATATATATAATAGTAAATTGTTTTATTGGTAGGAAAAAAAACCAAAACATAATGTCTAAAAATTTTAAACAATGTAGATTTTTTAAAAACAAAATACAATCTAATCCCCTAAATTTACAGCATCATTGGCATCGTCATTGTTGTCATTTGCATCGTTTGGAGGAGGCTGAAGGCCTAACGGTATATATGGTTGAGCACAAGTTAGGGGCGGCAATTGAATATTAAGGTGCAACTGAACCAACAAGTCAATCATCTTCTTTTGATTCTTGTGCATTTGCAAGTTTTGCTCATATGATCATCACAAATATTCTTCCATGTACGAATCAAGATGAGCTAAAGATGTTCTGTCCAACTAGAAGCTAGAGGATCAAGAAGTGCCATAGTAAATGTTTTTCAGAAGTTTAGGGTCTACTTCAATCTGTGTCCTCTATCTGTACCTAGAACCTGTTTCAAAATTCCCTCTTTCTTATAGCTTGTGATGATGAACTGGTGGCAAACTATGTCCTTTGGGTTGAGCTCTCCCCCTCTATCTTATTCTACACAAATAATAATAAACACATGTTATGAATACACAGACTAATTTAAATAAGAGAGGCTAATATAGAAAGAATAAAAATACTTACAAAAGTATGTTTTGCTTGAGGGGTTGACCTAGGTGTCCCTATGATGATGCATGTCGACCCAATTGTCTATAGTAAGCATCGGCTGTTAGGTCATCGTGTTGGCCTGTACAACAATTTGAATGTATTAGAATTGTATATTCGATTAGCAAAATTATCTTTTACAATAAATTGTAATTAAAAAACTTACTCACTTTCTTGTCATGATGTTGTATGTACGATATCTGACCATGTAAACTTAACCACTTATGGCTATTAGGATTATTTTTATTTGTTTTTAACCTTTTCTATTTATAATTGCATTCAATGTTAGTGAAATTGAAATTAGTATAAGTAATAAATCACCAACTTAGCAGATGTATAAGTATCTAAAAATTGGCAAACATGAACCTAGCGCAGCAAAGTCCTTAGTGATTAGGATTCCTGAGGTTCCCTGGGGGTTGGCTCTAACTACGTGCTCATTTTTTACCCCAACAAGTTTTTTGAAGTTTTCGTGCAAGTTACTCTTCCAATATTTTTAGCATTTTGCCTCCTCTTTATCAACCTTGTAGCATTTTGCAGCCTCTTTATCAATTGCAGCATGGAGGACACCATCTTTGTAGTCGTAATCAAGGATAAACCAATCCTACAACACATTCATATTAAGTAGTTATATTATGTTTAACTTTAGGGAATATTTATAACAATGAAGTTGGATGAACAACAAAAGGGTTCCAATATGGATCTCTTGTGTCAGGTGTCTCTATCCTTCAAGGAGTTATGAAATGGCACACATATCTCTGGTGTGAATGCCAATCATACTTTCAAACCAGGTACTGGGTGTTCTATATCCCTTCTAAGTGCTTCTTTAAATATGCTACAATGTCATGGCCTTTTGCCTTAACTCAATCTGATAGTCGTCGAGTTGTAGCATCCAATGCTGTAAAAATCAATAAACATTTAAAGACAATGAAGTTTAATATTATGTTAACTTATTATATAATATTAACAAAATGAAATTATTAATTTTGTAATTAAGTTTAATATACCTGACTGACAGTGCAACGAAAGTCTATGGATTGGGTGGAGGTTGTGCTCCCCCTAATGAGCCAGCACAAGTAGCCACTGCACTAAACATAATGCCAGTTAACAAATTGAAATTAGTTTAATTTCATGCTTAAGTAATTATATAAATAATGTACATTTATGTTTGTTTGTGCTATATACATTTCTATTTAATGTCATTGCTTATGTCTAAGCTCTCATTGCCATCATTTATGTCATCATCCTCTTCAGAATTGGTGCCTTCATATCAACGTACTCCTCTAAAGTATCATCTTACTCTCCCATATCAGTTATCATCTTTTACGTGGAACTTGTCTTTAAACATTGCATCAACATCATATATGATAACATTCGATTATACATCAGGTCGATTCCATGTCAATGTATTAATCTCTGGTAGTTCTACTACTAAGTCAATATTTGTAGACTCGGTATCTTGAGCTACGGTCATGTCGCCCACACCCGCTTTAAAAAATCCCATATATGCCAATATCCAAAGTGTTCAACAACTTTCTAGTTTGGATCGAAGAACAAAGGAAGATGTATTGAAACCTCAACCAAAGGTGCAATGAAATTGAATGACAAAAACATAAATTACAAAACCAAACTTCGAAACAGGATAATTCAAGCATCGGTTACCACATAACCGATTCTCGACTAGTCTAAGGTTAATTCATGCATGCACGTGAAAAATAAAAATATAAACACTTAACCACCTGCGTGGTTCTTCTGACTATCTAGTCCGTCACATATCAAACCACTATTATTAATAAGGCACATTTTTTTATTAAATTTATGAAATCTTATCAAATTTTATGATAATTTTATGTCTAATTTTTTCATTAATTTAAATTTAAATTTATTTGTCATATCAATTACTTGTTAATTAAAATAACAGATTATATTATTTTATTTTAGAGTTGTTATTAATGCTAAAGAGAAATTTTATTTCTTTTCTTTTTTTAGTTTCTCTTCTATTTGTAAATAATATATTTATATCTATTAATTAACTTTTTTAAAAAACTATTTCTTCAATGATTTTTAAAGGGAATTTCACTCCTTTTCTATTTGTAAATGTTACATTACTTATATAATTGTTCTTTTTATCAATTTTTAATATTACTATTTTAATATTTTTTTTAAACCAATAATATCTATATTTTTATTCTAAATCATATAAAATACATTAATTAATTAATTCTTAATTTTAATTTTCTTAAATCATATAACATATTCTAATAAATTAAATTATTTTTTTGCAATTAAATTATTTTCTTAGTAATTTAAAGATTATAAGAAATAACTTAATTTAAAATTTGATCAACTTATTAACAACTTATAAATTAACTAAAAACAACAACTAACTTACAAACTAAAACAGTCATATCAAATAACAACATTACAATAATAAAAATTACAATTTTAACTAAAACAACATTAAAATTCCAACTAACTTATATAAATAATGAAAATTTCACCAAAATTACAATTCTTCATATTTATCATGACAACAACAATCACAACAACATAAAAAAAAAAAAAAAAACATTCAATCCAATTATAACTATCACAACAACATCCAATTCAACATTTTACCACCACAACAACAAAAAACATAACGAATCTAATCCTCAATAAAAATCATAAACCAATCCAAATACAACCACATTCTATATTACTCAAATTTTTTAACATTTTTACAAACTTATCAACATTTGCAAATAATCACATAATCAAATAATTTAATTCAAACTAAACAAAAATTTACATAACTACAATCCATATATAAAACCATCAAAAAAATTAAAAATTTACTCAATCCAAAACCCACTAAAACTAGGGGTCAGAAAACTAGGAGTGGCAACAACTGGTGGCGAAGAATGGTGGCGGCAGAAGGAGTGAAGGAAGAAGCTTGATGTTTGGGTTTTTATTATTATTATTATTATTTTATTTTGGAGTTTTAATGGCCAATAGAGGAGAAAGTGGAAGAGAAGGGGGATTTAAGGGGGCTTTGGATGGTTATTTGTCGAAAAAAGGAGAGACTTGAAGAGAAAGGCTTTTTGCGACAACATTTATCGTAGCAAATAATCCCAATATTGTCAAAAATAATAGCCCAAAATGACACTATTTAACTTAAGCTGGAAAAAAATTGAGAAATCAAGGGGGGGAGTACGAAACCACCTTTTGCGATGACCTTTTTTAATGTCGTTTCAAATAATTTTCAGAAACCACCAAGCCCACCAATAAAATTTTCTCCAAATATTGAAAATTAAAAAAACTTTGGAACAACATGTCGTCGCAAATACTCACCATCATAAGTATCTCTAACTCTACAAAGCCAGCTATACTCCACCAACATTTCTGACCACATATCGTTGCAAATACGCTTTATTTGGCACGAAAACTACTCACGCTAGAGCACTTTTTTGGTTCCTAATTATTTGCGACAACAAGTCGTCACAAATACCAATGGTATCCTCTAATACTTTTTACAACTACTTATTGTTGCTAACACTCAATTATAGAC
Organism: Artocarpus hirsutus; assembly: GCA_946598075.1. Lineage (NCBI taxonomy): Eukaryota > Viridiplantae > Streptophyta > Magnoliopsida > Rosales > Moraceae > Artocarpus > Artocarpus hirsutus. The sequence goes on along the minus strand of CAMOHE010050516.1, from coordinate 3,628 downwards.
GATAACAAGTCGTAGCTATTAGTTGTTGCGATGACCTGTCGTTAATGTCGTCTCTATTGTTTATTGTGATGACATGTTGTAGCAAAAAATATAGTATTAGTGACGATATATGTCATCATAAAAGGTCACATTTCTTGTAGTGTATTTATTTTTCAATTGTCAGATTTGTAGAAAATATTGATTTTAACCAAATTTAAAGGTTTAAAAAGTGCACTACCAATAAGAACACTCACCGAAAAAAGACCTAAAAAATATATTTTTAACATTATTAATTATATCTTCTCTTTATGTTAGCAAATACTTAAAAGAATGCTTTCACAGATCAAACTCTTTGGTCCATGCTTTAACGTTGCATCTCTACTTCTTTGAGCAAAGCTTTAATGTGGACAACATTCCCGTTTGTACTTTTTTTTATATGTGCTTGAAACTCAACTCCTTACTTGGGTTAATTGGACTTATGCAACATGCAACGTAGTACATGAAACTCTACATAGTTCTAATCCCAACCTAGCAGTAGTGCCCCTCCCATTCTTTTCATTTCACTAGAAATAAAGTTCAAAATTTTCGAGCTTACCATTATAGGGTAGTTTGGCAGAGTGGTTTGCACCATTGTTTGGTTCAAAACACTGTAGCTATTAAGAGTTTTTTTGTTGTAATTGTTTTTTGCTTATACTTTAGTTGCTGAAAGTTTTACTCTGTAAATAGTTCAAACTGGAGAGTTTAAACCAATGTGTAGAAGGATATTTTGTAGATAATATTACAACTTGGAAGTGATCAGGTACATGAGTTGTAGAAGTATGTATGCATTCTTCTTACGGCTGATTAGAATCAGGGCAAGTTGTTCTCTTCAAATTAGGTGTCAACAAGATTTATGGATCCCTAATTGTGTTGGAAAAAATGATACACAATGGAATTTTAAAAATTTTAAATCAAAATTTTTTTTTCCAAATAACAAATTTGACATGTTATGTATATAAAATAATAAAAGATCTTACGTACCTCGAAGAATTAGAACTACACTTCTAAAAAAAAAAAACTTCCATAGAATTGCTATCGAGAATCGTGTTCTGGAAAAGCTTCAACCAACTAGTCTTCTTTGCTATTCTCTTTTCTATGACCAGAGTGTAGGTGAACACACGTTGTTCAAATCTCCTCTTGGCAACATCTCCTTCCAACCACATAAGAGAAAACCAAGAGCTAAGGTTCAGGACGTTAAACAATAGCCCTCCTAGAGTTTTAGAGTTTCTCTCACTAGAATCCTCTCTCTAAATTTCTTTGGTGATCTTAAATAACAATAGGAACAAGTATCTTATTTAAGTACGTGGCCTAGAGTCAATTCCCCTTAGATAAGGCTTTCAAATTCGAAACTGGGTTGAAATCTAGATGAAAATGCATGAAAAAACAAAACAAGATTAATGCTTGGTCGGCATGCCGAACTTGGCCACTAGCATGCCAATCCTAACCATCGACCTGTTGATCTAAACCATCAGCCTGCCTGGCCTTACTGATTTGCATAACGAATTACTCTCCACTAAGCTGCCACACTAGGACATGAGCCTGCAGGCCAACACAGATCTGAAAATCTCCAAATATCTTATTTTACACTAAAATATTAGATAAAGTCTTAATTTTAATTCAAATAACCTAATAGAGAAGTTATCTGATCAAAACATTTATATATAGATAATCTCATCTCAAATAAAATATATCCAAATAATTCAACATGTTTATCTTGAAATAATCACAAAATTAATCCAACCAATAAACTAACATGAATTATTAAATTCCAATCAACCAAATTTTAAATCAATCTAAGAATATACATAAGTTACCAATATGTAGGAAAATATGTCATATCATTACAGGAAATATTGTATGCTAGCGAAGGGAACTCGATGGACATATATACATCAAGCTCCTATAATTATAAAATAATATATCCTAGATACATATATTTTATAATTATTAACTCTAACACTACTTTACTAAAAGCTTGAAGCTACACTCTCAAACTATATAAAATTACGTAGCTTCAATAAGCTTATCATCTATGACATATCATAATGTGACCAAGACAAGTCATCTTCATTTAGGGATGTCGACAACATAATAATCTTAGCATGAATAAAGTGTCCAATTTTATTCCCTCAATTGCGGACCTTATTATTTAGATTATCACCCTTAAGATTCTTATATTTTGCATAATTTGTCTATCATATGCACGATGTTAAAGGTTTAGACTAATAGTTTCATACTTTTGTTTGCTTATCATATATTTAACATAAATGAATATAAACAGGACAATATTTTATGTATGAAAATAATAATAAACTCTTTATTAATTAAATGTCTCCAAAAACTATTACATCATTTAATTTTTAAAGCACCAAGTCTAACAAATTGACCCAACAAGAAACTCCTTAATTATTTATCAAAGCTCGTCTTTTGTTGATGAGAAAGAAAGCTATACATTTACCATAAGCCTCGTTAATAAATCTTGAAAAGAAAAATAATTTACATATTGTAAATAACAAAACAAAAAATATAAAAGAAACCATTCCCAACATGATAAACACCTCCCTTTTTCTTGTGTTCAATATTACATGTATTTCATTATTAAACACACACAATGTCATTATCTCAGTCCTAATTAGGTGTTGTCGGTGTTGTTTGACAGGTAGTTTGATGAAGAAACAAATCTTTCCAAATGATTCTTCTAACCAAACCTTAATCTTACTGTACGGAGCTGATGTTAGTCCAAGTATAGCGTATCAAGTAACGAAAGGCTGACAGAGGGTCACCATTTAGAGAGAAACACCAAAGTTTCTCATGGTTAAAAAAAGAAGATGTTAGACATGTATGCCCTAAAGAGTAAAAATGTAATATGTTTTTGGAAACATTTTTACCAACAAAGAATTTATTTATTTTTAATATACCAAATCTTATCCTCTTTATTTTCATACTTGTTGAATGTATGTTAAGCAAATAATAGTTTAAGACTGTTAGTCTAAACCTCTAAGAATTTGGCAAATGATGGACAGATTATGCAACAGACACGATTCTTAAGGTGACGGTCTAAAACATAAGATCCGCAATTGGGAATAAAGTTAGGCGCTTTATTCATGTAAAGATTGTTATATTGTCTATATCCCTATTGGGGGATGCTTTGTCTTTGACCATCTGTAACGCCCGCCTAATTTGATGTAACAGATAATGTTATTATTAATAACGACGTTAAATGTTATGATATGTTTATGACGATGTTAAGTGATATACTCTTGATAAGTGTTATACTCATGATAAGTGCTGTGATATATGATAAATGGTGCTAACCATTTTATTTTAAGTGTTATGACAGGTGACGCTCGCGTGGAATTGATGTGCTCAATTGTTCATGTCATTAATGTTATGTGTTAATTATATTTTTATGGGCAATTATATGTTATGAATGAATTTTGAGTGTTAAGGTAGTTCGGCAGGCCGAACTATTAAGTTCGGTAGGCCGAAATGATGTTCTCTGAACGGCAAGCCGATGGTATATCATCGGTAGGCCGGACTTCTGAGATCGGCAGGCCGAACTCCTAAGATCGGCAGGCCGATGACAGCTGACAAGTAGTCAGCAGAAATT
>CAMOHE010050515.1:44029-55191 GCA_946598075.1 Artocarpus hirsutus | reverse complement strand
ATAGAGTCAATTTTCCTAACCATGCTTTCCAACTTATAACAACATATGTTAATTCATTATGTTCCTCGCTAATCAATACAAGGCGAGTTCATATCATAGTTTCATATGTGATTCTCATATAATAGCAGTTCAACATAGATACATATATCTTGTGGTAAAACAATCAATTTTAATTCCATAAAAACCTTACAAAAGATGAGTAATAGAATCCCTACCTTTCAAGCTTCTCAACAATCTTTTAATCTCGCAATTAATTAACGTTAGCTTCACACACCTTTGATCCTAAGTCGTGCATAAAGACAATTAAAACTAAAGCACAACATATAACCACATCTATAAATAAATTAAGTGTAAATCTATATACTTTAGTCTCTAATAAGATTTATAAATCACTTAGGATGGTTTTGGAAAGGTTGTAAGACATTCAGGGATTAGAAGGTGAGCAAAGTTAGGTTCACTATCTACAATTAGCACATGAGTTATTGGGTGGTTTACTTAAGGTAGACGGGTGGTATACTGCCACTGATAGGTTTACTAGTTTCCAACCTGAGAATTGAAAAATTCATAGAAAATAAAATATAACTCCGATTTAGGCTCATGATAGCTCGTTGAAAATTGTAGAATATTTACTTTTAAAATATGTAAACCAATTTATAAAATTCATTTTCGTCTAATCCCAGAATTTCAAGAAAGAGCTACTGCCCATAGAAATAATACAAAGTTTATGGAATGTTAAGTTTTTCTTAAACCCAAAGCATATTATTCTTATTCAAAATTTTAAAACCATTCCAAAATAGGCAGCATGCATCATAATAAATATATTCTCATGAGTTTTATACCAAAATCATCATCAAACTATATCTCTAGCTTTTCTTGCAAATAATGAGGAAAACATGTATTAAATATGGAGAAAATACAAACTAAAGCCAAGTTTGAATTAAAGAAAATCTACCTCAAAACTCATTTGAAAAACACCAAAGTTTGGGTTAAAAATCAAGCTTGAATTGACTTTAAAGCGGCTTCAAACATGGCTGAAAATTATAGTTACTTGGCTATAAAGAGAGCTTTATGCCTCGTGTCTTTAGTTAGAAATTGGAGTGAGAAAAGAGAGAATAAGAAACTAGAGAAGGAAGTGGTGATGGTTGAATAAATAGGCATCAAAATAATTGAGGAGCGAGAGATAATTGTAGGTTTATGGGGAAAGTTGTAGAAAGAAATAAATGAGCATTAAAAGAAAATATTATCATGTCTCTCATGGAGACTTTTAGCAAATAATACTAACATAATTGAGGGGGCAAATGGGGTAAGTTGTGGAAGAATATGAAGGAAGCATTAAAAAGGTGGTTAAGAAAATATATCGATGTCTCCTGGTAGTTGAGGTGAATTAATTCTATGTCTCCAAATGATAAGGATGCTATTTAATTGAGCATTAATATAGTGGGACAAGGTTGGTAGAAGTAAGTGATAGATGGGTTTTAAATATTTACTACGGAGACTTAGTAAAAATGCTAAAATGACATTTTATTGATATGATTTTACAAAAGTTATACCTGTTAAAATAATGGGTGTTTCATGTTTGCTTATCTTATATTCAACAAGAATGAACATAAAAAGACAACATTTGATATATGAAAATAAATAATAAACTCTTTATTAATTAAATGTCTTTAAAAATTATTATATTATTTAATCTTTAAAACACCTAATCTAACAATGCTCTTGAAACTATTTAAAAGATGATGATCTGTTCTATTTTTTTTTCTTTTTTAATTAAAATGCCTTCGAACTCTTAAACAGGGTGCAAAGAGAACATATATTGAAAGCAAAAAAATCCAAATGCGATAAAAATTGATTACCGACAGCCAAAAGGACAAGAAGTGGGACAACAAATCCAAAGTTCCCATAACATCGAATTTCTTGAATTTACTTGAGTTGTATAATGGTGCAATAGGACCTCTATAAATTAACACGTATAGGACCAAGAAATATCTATGAATTCAGAGAATATTAATTGACTAATAATTTTGCTAATTATTAATTTATGAACGTCTTGTTTTATTTTCTTTCCAAAATATTGTATCCAACATTCTATTGTAAATAAACGAATTAAATATTTTTTTTTAGGGCAAAGAATTTAATATTTCGCTTTACCAAAAAATGTATATTTAGTTATTTAATTTAAGTAAGTGATACAGTGAAGCTCCAAGCAGTATTTATTTGTTCAAATCTTACATGGGAGATTTTCTTAAATGTTAAGATTTAATTTTTAAAATGTCACATATGTTTATTTATGACACAACTTAACATATAATATGAATGATAGTGTGGCACAAACTTTTTTAAATATAACATAAATAAACACAACTTTTAAAAGTATGGCATAATATGTAGTTTTCTTATTTTTTATAATTATGAAATATCAATTGATATAATACGTGCGTTTTAACCTCTATGTGAAACCAAAAGTGTTCTTTATTATATATATATATATATATATATATAAATATAATATTGTCACGTGAATTTGTTCAATGAGTATTCTTATATAATCTTATCAAATTAGGATCCTCTTATTTATAAAACAATATAGTTTAGTTTAGTTTGTACTCTTTATTAAAATGTAAATAATAAAATTTTAAGCTTCTGAGGATGAAAAAGGTTTTTTGTTTTTGAATTATTGATCGATTCCCAGTCAGGACCCATAAAAGACATTATTTAATTGAGGTTATTAATTGATGGAGAGGTTCTACTATAGGTACCTTGACATTTGAAAGGGGGAGACTGGCGTCTCTTTCTTGCCACTCTGAGATCCTGTCTCACTTCGTCACATTGATTGCGAGGACCGGAGCTTTGGGAAAGCTGTGAATTATGGCACTAAAATATTAATGTATGCACTCGCGCGCGCGCGAGGACAAAACATGTGTGCCGGGCGTGCGACCCATCAACCCACAAGCAATGTGTATATATATATTTATATATGTGTGTGTGTGTGTGACTCTTCTTCTGTTCCTAGCTAATATTATACACACCTTTATAGGCTTTGACTTCGTAATATTATATGGTTCATCGGTAGCAGGGCCAAAACTTTTTTCACTGTATAAAGATTAAAAAGTATTTTATTAAATGAAAATATGTAATTATATATTTTAATGATTAAATGGGGTATAGTTATAGTTTTTTGTGTGAAATAAAAGTACAACAACAATTTTTAATTATTTTGTACGGACACAACATATAAAGGTTACTTCAAAAGGAAACAACTGTATTTCAATTGTCCTGTATGATTGTAATTTTTTTCCAAATAAAAACATAACTAAAGTTTTAAATTACAAAATAAGGTTGAAAATCAAAATTTTAAAAAATGAGTGAGGGCATGTGTTCTCACTCATTGCTACTACCTTTTTCCACCAATGTGGTTCATTAAAGAAGCTCATGCATAAAATAAAATCTTATTTTTGCTTTGTTAAAGCATTGTTTTACAGTTTACACACAAGCATACAACAGTAAACGGATTCAAGCCAGAGAAATTTCATAGAAAGAACTACACGTGCATGCATAAACACGTACTATCTTTCTTAGCAAACATACAACAACAAAAGTTTTCAAGCAGATTAATGAGAGATGCAGAAAAAGTAAAACTCATGCATGCATAAATACGTATAAAGAATAGCCAAATTCAGCCACTTTCTTGTAAGCTCAGGACTTTTTTAGCAACTTGTGAAAGTGCATCATAAGAAGTACCACCAATCGACAAAGCTTTCTCCCCACTCTCTTTAAGTTTCTTGACTCTATCCCTTATGACAAAACCTTCTTTGTCCACCAAGATCTTCCTCACCATTTTCTCAATCTCCTCCCTCCCCACCACCCCCTTCGCCGGAAACTCCTTTGGCCTCACCGCCACACCAAGCTCTTCCGTTAGTATCGTCGAGTTAATCTTCTGCTCCGCGTAGAGCGGCCAAGCGATCATTGGAACCCCATTAGTGACACTCTCAAGAATAGAGTTCCACCCACAATGAGACAAGAACCCACCAACAGAGGGGTGTTTCAAAATCTCAGCTTGTGGGGCCCACCCTGGAACCACCATGCCCATGCCACGTGTCCTGGTCAAGAATCCCTCCGGTAGGTAATCAAACGACTCGTCGTTTTTCCGTTTCTCGTTGCCAAAATAACCGGACTCCGCGGAGCCTCCGGTCGGCGGGCGCACCACCCAAATGAACCTCTGTCGGCTGAACTCCAAACCCCACGCTACCTCTGTCGTTTGCTCGTACGACAACATCCCTCCACTCCCAAACGACACGAAAATGACCGACTCGGCCGGTTGCTTATTCAGCCACTCGACAATTGGACCGGAGGTAGACCGGGGAGGAGACCAAGTCAACGGCCCAATCGGGTAAATGGGCTTCTTCGCGAACCGGCCCATGAGATTCTCATCCCTGAGGGATTTAAGCCGAGGAGACTCGGCTTCTTCCCACGTGTTTATCAAAATCCCATCAGCCATTGGCATCTGACGTCCCACTTGCACCATCTCATGATACTGCTGGTTGGAACGGTCCCTCATCGGGTCAATGACCTCATCCGGTCGAACCGGTCTACAACCCGGAATCTCAATATCCGTAGTCAACTCAATATACTCTCCTTTGACCAACTTGTCCAAAGTCGGAAGACAAAGAACAAGAGAAACAAACCAAGTGTTTGTAGCTATATAAACGTACCTGTTCGGAATTCCAAGCTCATCGGCGAGACAGAGACAGTCGGTTCCGAAAAGGTCAACGACAAGCAAAGATGGTTTGACTTTCATGTCGGTGATGGTGGAGCTGATGACGGGCTTGGCTTCGCGCATGGTGACGGCGCAGATGGTGACCATGGCGGCGTCGGGAGGGGCGACGTGGGAGACGCTGATAGGAGGGAGGCGGATGACGTGGCAGTGGGGGGAGTCTAGATTGGGCGTCGTTTGGCCTGATTTGGTGACGTCGAAGATGGTGACGGCGAAGTTGTGGTGGAGGGCGAGGCGGTTTCCGAGTTCAAGGATCGGAATGAGGTGGCCCATGCCGGGGCTGGATAGGAGGACTGCGTGAGCTCTTGAGGTTTCCATGAAAGGTGGAAGAAAAAAATGTGGAAATATTTTAAATGGAAGATTCGGATTTGGAGTAGTCCCTGCCGGTCTCAAACAAGAGGGGGAGGGTAATATGAATCAAAAGAATAATGAGAGAGCTCTATTTATGATTGAATGGAAGGGCCATGTGCAGAATTTAAAAACTTTTTTTTTTTAAACTAGAGATGCATGTAATAAATTTGAAGTTTAGTATTTAAAATTTTTTTTAAAACTTTGTTTTTTATAGAGATGTATAAAATAAACAAATACGTCCCATTAAAAAAATAAAAAAGCCTAATGCTTAGAGATTTGTAGGGCATCTTATACTATATTGATGTATTAATGTTAAATTTTAACATGAAAAATATTCTCCAAAGACAGTGTTTTTTTTTTACCAAACTAGACCATGTGAATGTTAATGTCAATGTTATATTTATAATAAAAAAAGGTGAAAATAACATATTATTTTATTTTGTGTTTTAATACATATTGCTATTTTAACTACAATATTTGCTTTTTATCATAATTATCAAACTTTAAAACTTCTGAAAAGTACACTTTTAAATTTGAAATAATTAAAATTGAGAACTTTGTAATTATTAAAACAAAAAAGTTAATCTATCAACCAGTAAAAATTAAATGTCTAATTTGCTATATGCTAAAAGCATAATATATAACAAATTTAGCATTAAAGTGGCATTGCATTGGAGAGAGCTTTTTTTACACTTAAATGCCAAATTTTCTATTGGTAAATTAATTTAGTATTGCATTAGAGATGCTTTTGTATCCTAAACTTAGTGGCAAATAAAATGTTAATTATAAGGGTTATATTCGATAAATGGTCGCCGAGGTTTCCTCTTAGTCCTACTTTAGTCCCTAATGTTTAAAAGTCTCACTTTGCCCCTTAATCTATTACTTTGTTTCAGTTTTGACCCTTGCATTAATTAGGTGTTAAATACTTAATTAATGAAAAATTCTTAAAATATCTCACTTTAGTCTCTAATTAATTACTTTTGTTTCGTTGTTGGTCTTTCCCTTAGAATACATTAGGGACTAAAATGTCCCAATTTAGTCCCTAAGTAAGCACTTCAAAAGAGTCAAAATACTTCTGACAGGTTATTGAAACATTTTCAGAAATAATTTTTGAACTTAGGAAGCTAAAAACAACTTTTCAAAAGCCTTCCCAACCCCTAATTAGTGTGTGTTCCACATGACAATAAGAAGAAAATGCAAAGAAAGTGGATCCCACCCTCTTACAAGAGGTGGGCCTCACCTATGAGACCTAACTGGGCCTTATGAATGAGGCCCACATTTTGTAAGAGGATGGGGTTGTAACCCAATAGGAACAAATAGTATTGCTCTTTTAATATAAAAAAAACTATCGCTCTTTAAAATAAACTAACCCACATCTTACACGTAAGGCCAACTCCAATACAAATATAAGTACGAATGTCAATGTTATATTTGTCACCAAAAAAATGTAAAAGAGTATATTTGATATGTTATTTTATCTTATGCTCCAATGCATAATACCATTTAAAATGACATATTTGTTTTTTGTTATAATTATTATTTTTTTTTTATATAAGGGGAAGAGGAATGCCACTACTTTTGAGTGAAATTAAACGTGACTCGAATTCTCAACTTATGGTTGGGGTGAAGGGACTTAAAACCAACTAAGCTGTCTTCACTTGTCTAATTATTAAATTTTGAAACTTGTAAAAATATAACTTTAATATTAAAAAAATTAAAAAGGAAGAATGTTGTAATTATAAAAGCAAAAAATTCAATCTATCAATTATAAGAATAAAATGTCAAATTTGTTATATTTTAAATTTTATGATAAATTTGTCACAAAGTTTAATATATAACAAATTTATCGTTTAAAATGATATTACATTGGAGAGTTTTTCTTTTACACTCAAATGTTAAATTTTTCGTTAACATATTAATTTAACATCGCATTGAATAAGTTCTAACCAGTGCGGGTAAAAAATTAATACGCATGGTAGTCAAATACTTGAAAGAAGACTAGTCGTTATCTCTTTTTAATAGGATAAAAGACAGATACAAAGGGGTTATTCCCGATAGTAGATTTTCTGAAAAACAAAAGGAGATTATTCCTCAATATTAAAGCCAAGAATTAATTCCAACGTAATTTTGAGGGCGTCTACTTTTGAGTGAACAATAATTAAAGATTCTACAGTGCTCGTGACTGAGCTTATAAATCTATAATTTAAACATGAACGAGGCGGTATGAAATGTAAATGCGTGGTCGACAAGAGGGGGATGTGGCAAATATTCGGTCGTCCCTCAAATATTATCTTAACTTATTTTTCTTTCTTTCAAGATCTATTTTAGTGATTTTTTAATGATTCCAAGAATTGGGTTCTTTCCTTCTGTGAACTACCTTCTACCTACCTCTTTATTATTATTATTTTATTTTTTGAAACTAGCGACCTCTAGTTTAGCACGTGAACCCCCTAGATAGAACTGTTTTCGAGAAACAAATTTATTATTAATTTTTATCTATTTTTTAACTGTTTGCTTTTATATATAATAAAAAGGCAATTTAAAACTATATTTAATTTATCAGTTCGAATTACAAAAATTTTACTTGCAAATGGGTTTTGTTATATTATTTTTTCACAAAATTTAAATTGTTATAATGTTTTTTATTCAAACTCAGAAAAGATCTAAAAATCACGTCTTGTGTGAATAATTTCTTTTAGCAGGTCAAAAGTCGCTTGCATCGTGTGATTAAAACCTTTGTATGCATTAGTTTAATTTCGATTATAAAAGTTGGAAAGCAGAGACAAACCCTCGAATTAATTAATCTTACACAGTGAGTGCAAAACCAACGTCACCTTTTCACCCAAAAAAAAAAAAAAAAATCTACTTCACATAAGTCACGTGGAAGTTGATCTAAGACACTTTCTCAGTTTTAGCAGTCTGTAAATAATTTTGGTGTAACGACATTGTAATTCTCAAATTACAATAATACATGAGTGTTACTCGTGAGCACATGTTAATTTGGACTGTATATGTTTCGCTGTTTACACTTTTCATGTACTATACTATATATATTATAGTTGATTCCTAATGTTTCGCCATATTGCATTCTGGCCACTTAATCATACTAGTGAAGAATAAATTCTAGCCAATTTCTTTCTAGCTATATGTGTATATATAAGAGCCCATTATTGAGTTTCAACGTTCAAGTACGATTACATCATTTGATGGCTGCTAATTTTTCTTGTTTCCAAATTCCCTTTCCTTTTCACAGACATAAAGAAATAGATTCAAATTATAAGTATACTCTTATATTTACCTGTTGGAGAGGGTTTATTAGAAGCTGTTAGCTTCTTGAGTTTAAAAGTTGTTTATAGAAATATTTGAATGATATATCAAAAATGCTTTTGTTCTCTAAAAGTGTTTTATGTCAAAATTATAGAATATGATTTCTTAAAAAAACTCTTTTAAAATAGACTTGAAAACTTATGCCAGCATTTTAATAATATGTTATAAACTTTAAATATAATAATTTTGTTGCTTTAAAAACAAGTGAATCATCTGATAATTGGAGAGAGAAAATATGATAAAAAACTACAAGTTTTGCCTCTCTTTTTTTGTACCGACAAAAGATGCAAGCATAAGTTGTGCGCAACGGGCCCTCGATATATCACGCCAATATAAGGATACTTTAAATAAGATTACGGACAGAGAAAAATAAATAGCTTCAGTACCTAATTTTCTGGGCAATAAGTGGAAAAAAAGTTGTTCTTGTTGCTGTCAAAGGGATGGTTTTGTGGGACCAGAAAACAAAACTGTTTTTTTCACTCACAGACTGAAGAAAGCGATTCCGTGTTTATAATTTAATTTGTTTTATTTTATTTTTTTTCTCTCTTTTCAGAACGCTATGATAGGGTATAAAAACACTGATAAAGCTTTAAATAAGAAAAATTTAACTCGTGCTCTAGAAAAAAGAAATAAAAAAACTTGATCAACTTGTTAGACATAGCTTAATTTTACGTAGTAACACAAGTTTTACACAGCTGTTTATGTGTGTGTATAACATTATGTTTCTTTCAGAATATGTGCCATTGCAAGGTTAACTTGATCTATATAAGGATAACATTCAATTGTACTAAATAGTTACTTGCATTTTGCGATTTAAAGATGTTGACCATTTTGATATTAGACAGGAATTTTAAGATAGGGATATTTATCTTTCTATGCTATCTGTTTTAGGTTAATTCAAAAATTGTATTTTCAGTTTTCAAGCTCATCAAATATATACCTTTATATTAGATTTGATATATAAATCTATACTTTACTTCAGTCAATAGATGATTTTGACATTTAAAATGACCAAATTATCTTTAAATAAAAGATAAAAAATTAAAACTTTCAAAAAATAAGAAAAAAATAACAACACACAAAACACCTATTTTAAAGGTATTTAATACATTTTTAAGGCAAAAACCAGAGTATAAAGTTTTTTTTTTAAGTTTTTGAAGTTATCTTCTTTTTAATTTGAGGGTATTTTAGGCAATTTTTTAGGTCAAAATTAAAGATTGATTGAGCAAAGATATAAATTTGTATATTAAATCTAATCTAAAAGAATAAATTCGATGAGATCAAAAACCGAAGGTATATTGTTTGAATAAACCTAAAATACAAAGTATAAAAAAGCAAATAACCTTTTAAGACAAAAGGAGTGCCATTGGCTTATTGGTTACTAATTCTTCCAAACTTTTAAGTGGTTGAAAGGTAGCAAGCAAACAATAATATTGCATATGAGTGGCCTTCTTATTAAAACAAGGATTAACTTCAAAAATTCTCCCTGAATTATAGCCCTTGTAAAACTTTGCCCTATTAACTTTAAAATATAAAATTCGTTCCCTTTAAAGTATGAGCCGTTAACAAAAATGGTCATTCTATTAGAATTTTAACAAAAAAAATGATAAATTTTTTTTAACTAGGGGTATTTTAGTAAAAAATAATTTTTTTTAAAACTAGGGGTATTTTAGTAATCTATTTATAAAAGAAATCATAAAAATTAAAACTATGATAAAAATAGTCTTTAATGATAATTAAAAAAAAAAAAGACCAATTGAAACCATAATTCTACTTAAATCTCTCTTTTTTATATACTAAAATTTTCTTTAAAATTTTATTAATTTTTCACACGAAAAAAATATTTTGAAATTTAAAAGTTATAGATGCTAGTGGAAAAAAAAAAGAGAGAGAATATAAGAAAAACATATTTAATATAACAAAAAAAAAATAACACAAATGTTTAAAAGAGGAAAAAAACTCACATGTTCTAATAAAATTTCCTTCATACTTTTGAAATTTTCACTGATATTAACTTTTAAAATTTTAAAATACTTTTTGTTTAAAAAATTTATAAAATTTTGAAGAAAATTTTAGTATATAAAAAAAAAGGATCCAAATGGTATAATGGTTTCAATTTTTTTTTGTTTTTAATTATTAATAAAGACTATTTTTATTATAGTTTTAATTTTGGTTGTTAATTTTATAACTAGACTATCGAAGTGCTCTTTATTTTAAAATTATTTGTTAATTTTTTGTTAAAATTCTAACAAAAGAACTATTTTTTATTAACAATTCATACTTCAAGGGGACTAAATATTACGTTTTAAAATTCTAAGGGCAAAGTGTTACAAGGGTTATAATTCGAGGGAAAGTTTTGTAATTAATCTGAAAAAATATTGTTTTTATATTCGCCCCTCAAACTATGTCACTTTACCCCTGACTTTTAAAATGTATCACTTAATACTTTCAAGCTTTGTCCCATTAGCAATTTCCCCCCTTCCATCCAACTACTTTAGTTTTTGGATAGTGTTTTGTAGAATATTTTTATAATTTTCTTTCAAACTATGTCACTTATGTTATCCCCCCAACTTTCAAGATGTGTCACTATGTCCCTATTTTTTCTTTTGTTAGTAAATAACATCCATCCGTCTAATTTTATTAGGCTTTAAATGTAAATGTTTTTTTTTTCAAGCTTTTTTTTTTTTTTTGGGGGGGGGGGGGGGGGTCA
>CAMOHE010050515.1:21669-44009 GCA_946598075.1 Artocarpus hirsutus | reverse complement strand
CGCGGCGCCGCCCCCCCCCCCCGGTACGATAACATAAAAAAAAAGGTTTAAGAGGAAAAAATAGATCAAGGAAAAAAGAGTTTAAGGAAGAGCTCTTGAATTTTTTTTTTAAATAACACATTACTTTAATTTTTGTAAAGAATTCCCTCTTGAATTTTCTTTGTATTTGTATTTAAATGGTATGTTGTTAAAAAATATTCATATGCAAAGAGTGGGTATATAAATTGATTTGATGTGAAGGTCTTATAAAGTTGGAAGAAAAAAAATCAATTTATTAGACAAATAGAATTGGATGAAAGAATGTTATTTGCTAACAAAAAAAAAATAAAGGGACATAGTAATACATTTTGAAAGTTAGGAGATAAAATAACATAAATGATGAGTTTGGGGGGAAAATAAAATATTATGCAAAACAAACCGTCCAAAAACTTATGGAGTTGGATAAAAGAGGCTAACGGAACAAAGTTTGAGGAAATTAAATGGTATGTTTATAAAAGTCAGGGACAAATTGACTATAGTGACGTAGTTCAAGAGGCAAATGTGAAAATAGCCAAAAGTCGTCGTATATAGACTAGTGAGAAGCACACTTGCTCTCATCGCTAGAAATTGAGGATTCTATGACGGTTGAAAATCTATCGTGGAACGATACAAGATTCCTTGACGGCAAAAAACCATCATGGAATCTCATATCATTTCACGCGTGATTGTGCTTTCTACAAAGATATGACAGTTTTTGCTGATAACTGTTGTGGTAATACAAAAATACCATGATGGTTTTGTTTTTAAAGTGTTGTAGTATTCTACATAATATGACGATTTCTAAAGAAAATGATCATGATTTCTACATTTAGAAAAAAAATTTAAAATTTTGTTTTCCTACATGAGGCCAATCATGTACATTATCTATTTTAATGCCCTAGTAACAAAATTAGATATTTACAATACATTATTACTTACAATACAAATATAAAAAGTTTCTAGAAAGCATTTTTAACTTGCCTAATTAAAAACTTGCTCACTCTACTCTAACTACATCTATATCATCACCTATATAACATTTCATTCTTTTGAAGCATGGATATTCCATTAGCATTAAAAATTATGTCCTAAATGTAACATATAATAAAAAACCACATTCAATATTACCTTGTTGCTTTGGACACTTGATCCTCCTAAACAATGTTTGCTCTCTTGGTTTCCTAGTCACATCTTGTTCTACTTCATTAGAGGCCCTAATAATTTGTCAAGTTGCAAAAGAATTAAGTACAATAAAATACTATAAGAGGTGTCAAAAGTATCGTGTTGGACCTGGCCAACCCTTTTGACTTTAGGCCTATCACGGGCCTAAGAAAAGAACCTTAGGCCTAACTCCGGCCTAACCCCTAGCTTTTGAAAGGTTGTATCGAGCCCAGACCCAGGCCCTGTAGGGCCTATAATAAGGCCAACCCTGTAATAATTTTTATTTTAAATTTTTAGCTTCTTTTATTTATTTCATTTATAATTTTTAATAAAAAAATTAATAATTGTAGAACCAAAACCTAAGGCCCACATATTTTAAACTTGTACAACATGCATAAACATTACAAATATAGTCAAAAATAATAAAAAAAATTGCACAAATAAGTGCCTAGTTTAGTGGTTGGAAGACTTTTATTTATTTCTAAAGGGTGCACTTTTTAAACACCTAAAAAGCAAAGCTAGCCCAAGCCCTCCACGGGCCAGAGGACCAGGCCAAAGGGTCAAGCCCAACCTATAACAGTTCGGGGCCAGGGCAAGCTGGGCCTTACACTGTTGTAGGTTGGGTTGGGCCATCCATGAATAGCCTGGCCTATTTGATACCTCCATAAACTATAAAATCATGTGCCAAAGGAAAAATGTGCTTGAATTTTAGTGACTTTAACAAAAATATTGCATAGTGAGCGTCCAAGAGGATCAAACCAAAGTACCTGGGCTTCCATGGTTCAACAATTACCAACATACAATGTTCCGTAATGTTCCCTAATATTGTATGGCGTGAAATATATTTTCCCTTTTGGTGTGTTACCTAAAAGGGAAACAAGGCATTTGACGCACTCTTTAATGCCTTTGTCTTCACACCTTGTAATTGGTGAGGTAAGTATTGGGCAAATGAAGCTGAATTGTTGAGCACGACTTCCACGTTGATAATATCTCGACAAAAAATTACAAGAAAAATGTTGCAAAACTTATTTTTAATAATAATATAACTCTGCTTGATAAAAAAAGTACAAATTAATGATATATCTATTATTTTAAGTATACCATTATATAGTTTGCACCAATTTTGTCGAATGAGATGAAATAGTGAATGTCTTTTTATCTAACATAGATATGTATGTCAGTGCCACTAATTGTCACTGGTATCAGAGCATTCTATTTGTACTCCCTACTGCATGAAAGATTATGCATAAAAGTCAAAGGCCTCAATCCATCAAGAATTTGAGTAAGGTAAAAAAAAAAAAAAAAAAAAGGCCAAGGGCTTAGCCGCAATAGGTCTTTTTTTTTTCAACTATCCGAAATTGCTTTACCTTAGGCTTTAATTCTAGTTTTTTTCTATCTCCTTTCTTTTTTGAGAAATTCTTCTCTCAACATCTTGTTAGGAGCATGGGTAGGAGATTGACTCATCTTAGTAGTTGTGATGACTTCAATTAAGCTTTTTAGCCATGCAACAAAGTCCCTAACGACTTCATTCATAATTGTCGCCTCTGTCACGGAAAAAGATATTTGTGTTGTTCTAATTTTAGGCATAATAATAGACACTTACACGTTCCCCTTCTTTAGGAGTTTCCTATAGACTGTATTAGTTAGAAGACTCTCCATCCACATATTTTCAATTGCAACAAGTATACACCCACTATTAGTTTTTTTTAGTGGCTATGCACTTGCATATTCCATATTTTTTTGTAATATGATGATCTATAATTAGATACATAGACTCTATGTAAAAATAATATAGTATAATGGATACATTTGCATTCCCTCTTGTTCAAAAGATTGTGCATAAAAAATCAATGGCCTCAATCCATTAGGAATTTAAGTGAAGCCAACAAAGGAGGGGCTCATCTGCAATAGGTTGTTTTTCAATCACATGACGTTGCTCTACCTCAGGTTGTAATTCTAGTATTTTTCCATCTCCTTTCTTTTTCGGGAAATTCTTTCCCTCAACATCTTGTTAGGAGCGTGGCTAGGACCTTTACTTATCTTAGTGGTTGTGATGACTTCAATTAAACTTTTTAGCCATGCAACGAAATCTCTGACGACTTCATTCATAATTGTCGCCTCTATTATAGAAAAAGATATTTGTGTTGTTATGATTTTAGGTGTAATAATAGACATTTGCATGTTTCTCTTCCTTAGGAGCTTTTGATGGATTGCATTAGTTGGAAGGTTCTCCATGTACGTATTTCCAATGGCAACAAATATATACCCACAATTAAAATTTTGTTGTGGTGGCTATGCACTTGCGTATTCCGTATTTTTTTTTTAATATGATCATTCATAATTAGATACATATACATATGTAAAAATAATGTTGTATAATGGATACATTTTAAAATATATAAGGTTATGAGGGTGACAGAGAGAATAAGGCAAAAAAAGTAAAAGGAAAAAAAAAAGAGAGGAAAGGAAAAAAGGAAGAAAATGCAGAAATTAACACATGGCAATCACTGGAGTGACGATGAAAAAATATACTCTCTCTTTTTTAGATGTAAAAAATGTAATACATAGATAGATAATAAGATAATAGATAAACAAATAGATAATAGATAGGTGTATCAGATTTCGATTATTTTAAAGAAAAATGTTAAGATGGCTGGATCGTTTTATAAGCAAGAGAGTATAAGATTGCAGAGTGCTAAAGTCCCGTTTGTTATTACCAAATAGTTTGTCCCTTAAAAATAAAAATAAAACATGATTTTTAGTTAATATATACAATGATAATTAATTAAAAAAAGCTTAATGAAGTTAAAATAACTTTTAATTTTTTACACAACTAACCAAAATACTATAATGAAGTTTATTAAAACCCTGGTATAGGAATTTTAAAGTTTTAAGAAACATTTTAAAGGTTTGATTAGAAACTATTTTGAGGGAGCAGAAGATCATAAACATTACCGCCATAAACAACCTTGGATCTATAAAACGCCAAATAACTTTTGAAAGGCAATAGAAAACTTACCCTCAGAATGGTTGAATCGTTGGATTGTATTTTGCTAACAGCGGTAATCAATAAGAGCCTCAAAGCAAAGCTGGAGCTACCCTATTGTTCGGTGGGCAAGGGCTCTTACCATGCTCCACTGACATTTTAAAAGTTTTTATTTTATATGCAACTTTCTTTCTTCAATTTCTTTTTCGGGTAAAAAAAAAATAGGTATCAGTTAGTATCTTAACGTCTTTATCTAGGGTTAAAATGAATTTATTGATACCACTAGTAGAATAATAAGTAAATTTGGCCCATACTTTTACCTACTAATATCAAGAGAGCATACATTATTATGACCTTAATCATATTTAGCATGCTCATTAAGAGATATAATTGCAGCCTTACGACGAAAGAGGACAATTAATCGTTAGATAACAAGAGAAAGAAAGTTTTGATAAATTATCCTCTTACTGCTCTGCCGCCATCATCAATAATTTACATGTAAGTTTCATAAAATTTTATTGGCATCCCTACTCAATAAAAAAAATTTCTAATTATGTTTTCCTTTATTAAAAAACATCATACAACAGTGTCCTCTTTTTTCTTTTGTAACAATAGTGTCTTCACTTAATAATAAAAGGATTGTCCTTCAAAAAGAAAAAAAAATAATGAAATAAGGATTGAATTATGCCTACTGTTTTTTCCCCTCCGACTGTGCCCTAAAGCGCTTTCAATATCAAAGCCTTTTTTCAACATTTTTTTTGCACTTTTCTTTTGGTTTCTTTATGAAAAATGGTGCACAGCAAAAAGTTCATATGAATTACTGAAAATTTCGTCGTTGGGTAAGTAAAAGGATCGACAGGTAGCGTAGTGATCAATATTTCGTTTTAAAAATACTTCTATTCAATTTTTTATAATCGAAAATATTATAAAAAAATTAGTTAGAACTATATTTTATAGTTCTGACTATATTCTCGAATGTGCATTTCATCTAGTTCATCATGTCTATTAATTATACACACCACCAGGTCTCCTCCCTTGCATCACTTATTTAAAACATTTATTTATTGTACCAACTCTCATGCCACTACTTCAAAAAGTAAATACGCTTGTCAAAAATTGATGCAATATTAGAAGACGTAGCCTTTATAGCGTGTTAGGACCATCTCAAATTAAGCCACATAAGGTAATTTTCTTTTTCGGGTTTTCAAAAGGTTTCGGTTTCACAACAAATTCCGATTTGGACTAATGATATGTGCTTTCTGAGTAAAAATCGGCTAACAAGCAAAACTCGTCTCCTTACCACGACGTTTGACGTTTGTTGGCCAAATTCAATCGTTTGGGCCTTTAAAGGGACATTTTTTCAACTTCTAGTAATTTTTATTTTGGTAATAAGTTGTCATAGGAATTTCAGTTGCTAATTTTGTTTGTGCTTCCTTATTTCCTTTGTCGAATAGGTTCACTTTCCGGTCCCCATTGATAGGTTTTTAACACTAATAACTCATAAACTTTAAGGTCTTTTTCACTTTGTTCTCTAAACTTTTAAAATCATGTTCTCTAAACTTTTAAAATCACCATTTTACTCTTTAAACTTTCAAAACTTTGCACTTTGTCCTTGAATTTTAAAAATCACCATTTTGCCCTTGAACTTTCAAAGCTTCTCACTTTGTCTCTTAAATTTTTAATTTTTTTGGTTCAAATAGACGGATTAAGCCCACGTGATTCATACATGGATCACATATACGGGTAAAAATAAGATTTTTCAATCCTAAGTTTTGTTTCACATCTATATTCTCAATTGACGCCTTTATTTTTTTATCTGAACTCTCATTTAGGATTTGTTTGTACATTTCTTCTCTTTTTAATACGTAACTCATTTAATAAGTCAATATTATCAATTGATACCTGAATTTGAATAATAAATAAGATCAGTTACGTATTAAAGATGAGAAGATATCGACGAACAACCTTGAGAAGAAGGTCCATACATACCTTTCTTAAATGAGAGCTATTAAAAAAAAGTTAAATGAGAGTGTAAACATAAAACAAAACTTGAGTGATAAAATCTCATTTTTGCTTTTACAGGTGATCCATATGTAGATCATGTGGGCTTAATTCTGTTTATTTGAACAAAAAATCAAAAAATATGAGACAAAATAAGAAGCTTTGAAACAAAAGCAAAATAGTGATTTTTACAATATTTAGGAATAAAGTGAGAAGTTTTAAAAGTTCAAGGGATACAATATTGATTTTTTAAAGATTATGAGATAAAATGTGGGAGATTCTAAAGTTTAGGGGTCATTAGTGTTGATAACTTTAAAATTTTTCTTTTCTTGGAAAATTTTATTTCTTAATTATTTTTTAGCATTATTTTACTAGTTTCCTATGTGTGGAAAGGCCTATTCATATAGATGACCTTTTATGCTGTAACGCAGTTGGAGATTAATAAAATTTTCTAGTTTTTTTTTTTCCTGCAATTTTCAATGTTCTGTGTGAATTTTGTGTGAATTTTGAATTTTGTTGTCAATAATGGATCTTGAAGCATATTCCTGACATTCTTTATAAATCAACAGGTCTACAAATTTATCTTAGTTATTTTCACGTTCTCACTCCAAAAACCCCCGTCATCTTTGACGATGATTCAAAGTCATCTTATATGTTTTATACATACATAGACAGCTTTTAAGCGTCATCCGAGATTGGGTATCACTTTTAGTTAGGTTATGGAGCTGCAACACGTTTGATACATAATGCAAAATCGTTTAACTGCAAACATCATAAAACCAAAATTCTGAGAGCGTCATAAAACTCAATCCTTGTATTTTGCATTAACTAAGTTTATTCTTGTCAAATTCAGGTTTTTCTTTGTTTAATAGGGTGTTTGGAAGGTGGTAGGAACCAGTGATGAGAACCACTTTTACTGTAGCATATGAGAACTTTACACTGTAGCAATTTTTTTTTATTGTTACTGTAGCATGTGAGAGCTTTTTACTATTCAGAACTGATTTTGTGGTGGGAACCACAGTTCCCACCACTTTGCCAAACACCCCCTAAAATTCTCTCAACTTCACTTATAGCCTCGTATAATTTTTTTTTTTTCCTTTTTTTTGGTGATGAGAATATTATTGTCCCAGCAAACTCTTTTCTTTTTCTTTTCAAAAGAAAGTTATAGTCCTAAATTTCAACTTTTTTGCATGCATCCTTAAAAAAAATATATTTTTTTTTTTGAAAATTTGAATTACTAAGTGGGTGTTTGAAAAGATGGTGGGAACTAGTGGTGAGAACCATTTTTATTGTAGTATGTGAGAGTTTTACACTGTAGTAATTTTTTTAATTGTTATTGTAGCATGTGAGAACTTTTTATTGTTCATAATTGAGTTTGTGGTAGGAACTGAGTGTTCCCACCACTCCCAAACACCCCATAAGTACTTCAAATATGCTCTTGAATACCGCAATGCATGGCCATTCCATTCCATTCGATTCAATTCCCACAATTTATTATTCCACTATTCATGGAAACCTTAAGAGCTCACGCAGTCCTCCTGTCCACCCGGTATGGGCCACCTCATTCCGATCCTCGAGCTCGGAAACCGCCTCGCCCTCCACCACAACTTCGCCGTCACCATCTTCAACGTCACCAAATCCGGCCAAACCACGCACAATCTAGACTCCCCCAGTCACACGTCATCCACCTCCCTCCTATCAGCGTCTTCCAAGTCGCCTCTCCCGATGCCACCGTGGTCACCATCTGCGCCGTCACTTTGCGCGAAGCCAAGCCAAGCCGCCATCAGCTCCGCCATCACCGACATGAAAGTCAAACCTTCTTTACTTGTCGTTGACCTTTTCGGAACCGACTGTCTCTGTCACGCCGATGAGCTTGGAATTCCGAACAAGTATGTTTATATAGCTACAAACGGTTTGTTTGTTTCTGTTGTTCTTTGTCTTCCGACTTTGGACAAGTTTCATGGGCGGTTGCCTTTGTCTCCAGCCGGTTCTATGTCCGGCCCAATTTCGAGTGGCTGAATAAGCAACCGGCCGAGTCGGTCATTTTCGTGTCGTTTGGGAGTGGAGGGATGCTGTCGTACGAGCAAACGACATAGGTCGCGTGGGGGGTTGGAGTTCAGCCAGCAGCAGTTCATTGGGGTGGTGCGCCCTCCCACCGGAGGCTCCGTAGGGTCCGATTATTCTTGCAACGAGAAACGTAAAAACGACGAGTCGTTTGCTTATCTACCGGAGGGGTTCTTGACCAGGGCACGTGACGTGGGCATGGTGTTCCAGGGTGGGCCCGACAAGCGGAGATCTTGAAACGCGCCTCCGTTGGTGGGTGTCTCATTTTAGCGATAGCATATAACAATATAGCAATATTGTATACAATTTTTTTTCATAGTGTTCCAATTGAAAATTTTTTCTGACTCCCCACTATGTATGGCTGGGGATTGCTACTATGGAAACTGTAATTTTTCTCCACCGATGGATGCCACATTTTTTTGGTTTGACTTTCATGTAATTGGTGGATGGTTGAGAAATTGATTTGGCTCAACGTGGCTTTGGTGCAGCTGATCGAAAGATTATATTAATGGTGGGTCCCCCTTATTTATTTGTTATTGCAGACACTGTTTAAGAGGGAGAGTGGCAAGGACGCGGGCCACCGGCTGGCCAGTGCAGGAACTAGCCTTGTGCGCAGATGGAATTCCCTTCCCAAGCGACGTGGCGCTAACATGGCAGCTGACTTGGGTAATTATGTGGGCCCCACTAGAATTTTTGAAACTTGATTGAATTTGTTCGTGGAATTGATTTAGGTCCCAATTTTTTTTATAGAGTTTTTAAGTCAATGGGCCCACTAAGTAATAAATATCCCGTTAAACTGCCTTTTATTTTTCTTCTTTGTAAAAATTACATAATCCGTCTATTTTTTAAGGAGTGAATTAATATCTATTTTTGTTATACAAATATTATTTATATGTCCCTTTTTTAAAATTTCATATATTTAGGACCCTAAAATACCCTCTAACTAATGTTATCATGTATTTAAATTTTTATAGCAAGTGTCCTTATTTTTTGAATAGTTAAATTAGGAAAAAAATATACATGTATATTTCTTATTTTAACATATTACATTGATGCATTATTATTATCACATAAAGTCTTAAAAAAATAAAATGAATATCATTAAGTATCATTATCATTACGTATCATTAACTTAATGATATAACAATTATATAACCTATAAGATATACAAAAAGACTTAAAAAATACTATAACATTAATTTAATTACATATCACAAGAAAAAAGAAATATCATTCGCTTGAAGTCTTAAGAAATGAATGTCATTACGTATCATTAACTTAATGATATATTAATTATATAACTAGTAAGACACATAAAAAGACTTAATAATACTATGTCATTAATTTAATTACAACACCCTAATTTTAATTTGTCAATAAAACTATATCATTAATTTAATTACAATAACCTAATTCTAATTTGTTGGTAAATCTAAATTGTAGATGAAAAAATTCCATCTTTTTAGGGAATTTTAAAATTGTTATTTTAGATACCAATTTAAATTTAAGCAACAAACACCTTAGTTCTAGAAATTTTTTTTAATATAATGATATCATAATTCATTTAAAATCTTAAATACGTATATTATAGTTATTCTAAAAAAATAAATTAAAACTACCAATATCATTATTATGGTTATTAATGTCTTTATACATATGCATTGGGATATATAAAGAATATTCATGAACTGTAAACATATTTTCATTCTACAAATAAAAAAGAGCCACATGTTTCATTAACCCTTCTTCTTTCTATCTTCTCCGACCTTGCATGTTCTCCTCTGGCGTTTGCAAATGACAAGTCAATAGCCATCATTAGATTAAGAAGTGGACTATATGTGTAATATATGGAGTGTGTTAGTATACAAAATTGAAAAAATGAAAAGGGAGAATTTTTAAGGAGAGGAAGAAAGTTTGAATGGTGGATCTATTGAAAAAAAGGGTTTGCTCGCTGTGGGGTGGGCGACGCCAGAGTGTTGGGTCACAGATCTGAGGCGACTCCAGGTGTGTGGGCTCGCCGGCACTGGGTGGCACGAGTAGGTTGCTTGCGTTAGAAAGAGCTTTCATTCGCAGCAGGGGGTGAGCTGATCATCACCAGTTTTCACAGTGAAGAAGGCGGTGCTGGGTTTCGCGACGGGGGTTTGACGTCGAGACTGTGAAGGCCGGTTGACACTTTCAGATTTTTGTTTTTGTTTTTGTTTTTTTTTTTTTTTGCTTTTGAAGGATGGATTTTTGTTTTTTAAAGCTGAACTCTAAAAAATTAAAAGTCCGTTTGGTACGAGCGATCCTAACTATTATCTCAGTTATAAATATTATGTTACAGTAAAAAGAAAAAATTATTATCATGTAAAACTCTTCTATGTTATAGTAAAATAATTCTAACTAATAGTTTTAATCACCATACTAACAGCCTATAAGATAAGCATGATTATTAGTTTGTCTGAGAGTGAGATAGTCTTGGAAGAAGATTAAAGTATGAGTTTTTAATTTCTTGAAGGAATATTTACGTTATAGATTCTTAAATTTTTTAATCCTTGACATTTAGGTTTTTACTTTTTAAAATTTGAACACTCAGGTCTTTAAACTATTAATCTATTAGCATTTAGGTCTTTATTTTAAAAATTTAGACACTTAAGTCCATAAACTCTTAAACTATTGGTAGTTAGGTCCCCAAATTTGGATACACATACTATAAAAAAAACTACATTTAACGACATATTATTTATGACATGTAGTTTTTGAATGTCGTTGAAAAGTATATACAACGACATCTCCAACAAAGATGTCATTAACGACATTTGAAACAATAATTAACGACATTTATATAGATATCGTATTAAAAGTCTCATTTTAACGACAATAGTTTAGTGTCGTTAAATTATTTAACGACAAGTAGGAGATGTCATCAAAGCCTTAGAGATTCTACGACACCCCTTGTAGACGATAGTGGTCAAGATGTCGTCAATAAGGGATGTCGTGGAATCTCTAATGCTTTGACGACATCTCTTACTTGCCGTTAAATAATTTAACGACAATAAACTATTATCGTTAAAAGGAGACCTTTAATACGGCATCCATATAGATGTCGTTAATTATTGTTTCAAATGTTATTAACGACACCTTTGTTGAAAATGTCGTTGTATGTACTTTTCAACGACATTTAAAAACTACATGTTATAAATAATATGTCATTAAATGTAGTTTTTCTTGTAGTGACAGATACTAAACTCTTAATTTGTTGATATCGTTAGTCCTCATTTTAATAATTTTGATATTAAAATCTCAAAATTTTAATTTGTTGTCACCGTTAATCCTCATCGTGTTTTTTGCTGTTAGAAGTTAGACAAGATGACAATATTTAAAAAAATTATATTTTCAAAACCAAAGAACCATAAAAGCCTCAAAACATTTTTCATCTTGTATGGCATTTAACAACAAAAAAGGTGACAGGGAGTAGTAGTGACAAGAAGTTAAGATTTCAAGATTTAAATGTCCCAGTTCTTAAAATAAGAATTAACAGCGCAAACAAATTAAAAGCTTGGATACCTAAGTATTTAAATTTAGAAAACTAAATGCCAACAGGTTAAGAGGTTATGGACTTAAGTGCTTAAATTCTAAAAATAGGACCAAAATACCAAAGATTAAAAAAATTGAAGACCTATAGCGCAAATATCCATTTCGTAATTTAGGTTGTGGCCCCACAACAATTTAACATTTATGAAGTGTCATTTCATAGAATAAGGGGACAGCGCACGGGAGGCCCTGTATGTGCGGAGCCCAGCAGCAGCAGTAATTAAAACCATGGGACCCACTGCGTTGAGTCCTTGATCAAATATGTACGGTCCAAAAAGCGATGTGGAGGTTGTATGAAAATTTCAACCAACGGATTTTGATGAGAATGCTCCAAAATTGGAGAAAAAGGACAGGGTCTGTAGTAGAATTTCCCAAACAATATAGTAAATTGATTTGAACGTACGTTCATGAGTGAGTGCATTAATTATTTTAAATCATTAATATGTAAAATTATTGCGAACACGTGGTTTCTTTTGCCAATCATGCGGTTGTACTATGGTTATATGTATATACACATGTTTATTATGTGTGACGTTGTACTTATTCAATAAATTAAATATCACTTCAAATTTAAGCCATTTGTTATTTCGCTTTATTTTATGCCGAGAGATTTTCTAAAAGATAGAAATGAAGACATCAAGTACGGAACGTCGTGCAAAGCTTTGTCTAATCATGTCATGAAATATATCAAATGAGTGAACATATCATTCGGATAGTACGCAGGAATGGGATTGAGACAAATGGATGCTTAGTTTGAACAACATATATTATTAATGACGTACATATGTATCTATGAAATAAGTAGTTTCCATTTTTGTTTAAACATGATTAATTTCAAAGTGAACATCCCACGTTGTCACTAGACACACCATATCATATGATAAAACAAAGGATAAAAGGAGTACGTAACTAGCAACAAAAAAGAAGAAAAAAGAAAGAAAGAAAGAAAGACAGAAAGAACGCAACACATGATGATGGTCCTTAAAATTTAACAAACTATATACAAGTGCATGCATATATCCTTAGAGAACCTAAATTTTATAGGGCGTTTAGCATTATTTGTACTCCAAATTATAGATCAAACCCCATCTATCAAACTGCCTAGTACTGCTCCACCGGAGTAATTAAAATTTAAAACTGATTGCTTGCTTGGCAAAACGAGAGAGTGCCACGTAAGATGAACCTCCTTCTTCACTTAATGCCTTCTTTGCACTATTTTTTACTTCCTTGGCTCTGGCCCTAATTGCACAACCATCTTTTTCAACCATAATCTTCCTCACCATCTTCTCGATATCCTCCCTCCCCACCACCTTCTTTAACGGCAATGCATCCGGTGCCACCGCAACGCCAAGCTCCTCGGTGAGCATTGCCGCGTTCATCTTCTGCTCGGAGTAGAGTGGCCATGCGATCATCGGCACGCCATTGGTGAGGCTCTCCAAGGTGGAATTCCAACCGCAATGCGATATGAAGCCGCCAACCGAAGGGTGGCTCAAGATTTGGGCTTGCTCGGACCACATCAACATGATCCGGCCCAGGTCTCGGGTCCGGTCCAAGAACCCGTCTGGCAAATAGGACAATATTGAATCATCGCTTCCTTTTCCTGAAACGAAAAACGCAGCGTCTGCACTTGCACTAGTGGGTGGGCGCATCACCCAAATGAACCTTTGTTGGCTCAGTTCCAAGCCCCAAGCTAGCTCTGTCGTTTGCTCGTACGACAATGTTCCACCACTCCCGAATGATACATAAACGACAGACTCTTCTATGACAATGAGCGCACATTAGTCAGAAGACAAACTTTTATGTATCAGAGAAAATTAATAAATCGACTTGTCCCCTTTAACTCACTTTTTTGATGCTTTTCTTTTCAAACTTTGCATCGTTAACTTCATATAACGTAAGAAAATAAGAGGTAAACTTTTTGTTAAGTTTAGTGACTGGTTTAAATCGACAAAGTTTTTAATTAATTTTAATTAATTTTGTTATAATATTCTTTTTATAAAATATAAAATTAAGATAGTATTTTTATTTTGAACTGACAGCTGCATCAGATTCGCAACACATGTTATGACTAGAAGCTAAGACTCGTGGCGCAGTCCATAAACCCACGGTACATTCTGGAATACGCACGTGCCTTGAGAACATACACTCCTACTCCAAGGAGCACTGTCTTTCAAAGAAATAATTGGTCAGTGAACGTCAGTCAAATACTAAAAAGTTCAAAAAGTATCCAGACTTTGTTAATTTTCACTTTTAAATTCAGAAAAGCCGTTTTATCTCACAGCCTGACATATAAGCCCTAATCTAATATATAGTGTTTTTTTAATTAAGTTATGTTGTTTTGTTAGTTGTAATATCATAATCTCATAAAATTAAATAAAAATGCTCTTAAATTCATCTTGTTAGTGTGTCACCATTTCTTTAATTTTGACTTTTTGTATTCATCTTAGATAAGATTTGGAGAAATCACAGCCTTTTATAGTTACTTATATACCAAATGTTTCACTTTTGAATTGGCCTTTAGATAATTTCAAACCTAAATTTCCTATATTCAAATTTGAAAATATTGATATTTTAAATTTAAAAAAAATTTAGGAAAAATATAAAGAAAAGTGAAAACTATAAATATTTATTTTAACGTTTTTGAACTTTCACTTATTTTAAACTAAAACTGTGATATAAACTAAAGCTCCGCGACTTCACCACACTACAACCTTTGAAAAATTGAAATTCTTATTAATTTATTCTAATATTGGCTAAAATTTTCTCGAAAGTTTAGTCTATTGACAAATATTTTTGAAATTTATATCAAGCATTTTATTTAGAAAAATCAGATTCAACTAAAACTTTTAGTTGCTGCAATTTAAAAGCTTTCTTATATTATAGGGTTAAGCAAAAGTGTGTTACAGTATAAAGTTCTCACATATTGTAATATTTTTTAACTAATTGGTTCAAATCAATGTTTTGAAACGCCTATAAAACTTAAAAATTTAAAGAGTCCCAAAACATCCTTTGGTATAACAAAGACTTCTCTAAATCTTTTGTTAGAAATTTTTGATAAATATAGGAAAAACCCTTTTACATTCAAAAGATATTTTGAGACCTTTAAATTATAAAAATTTCAGTCAAATTATCAAAAATATCAAAAAAATTTTGGTCCATGCCTATACTACCAATAGAAAGACCCAAAAAAAAAATATAATCATTAATTTGAAGAAAAAAAATAGAGTGAATGATTTGCCAACAATTTTGTTAAATAATTTTTATACGCTATCCTTAATTCATCTTTTCATTTTTATTTTCCAAGGAATCTCTTTTACCATCTTGATCAGCAAACAGTTGTGAAAATCTTAATTACTAAACAATTTCATTTCAATGATTTGACGGAGAAGATAGCATACAATACATATATACTAAACAATTTCATTTCAATGATTTGACAAAGAAGATAGCATATAATACATATATATTAAAATGACGAATATAATATACATATATATATATATATATATATTCTGAATCTTAATCTAACCTGGTTGTTTATCTAGCCAATCCAATATCTCGTCCCTCCGGTTGCTCAAACCCGCTATGGACCTCGCTATCGGTCCAACCGCATAAACCGGAACCTTACAGAACCTACCCAAGAGATTGTCGTTTCTCAGCGCCTCCAATGTCGTTTTCTGTAGATCCTCCCACGTATTCAGCAAAACGCCATCGCTTCTCGGGATCTCAGTCCCTATACGTCGATACTCCCTGTATTGTTGGTCGTTCCTGTCCAACATGGGATCAACGACGTCTTGTGGCCTCAACGAGCTACAGCCAGGAATCCTCAGCCGCTCTTTTTGGTCAACGTACTGTCCTTTGACCTCCTCGTCAAGTGCAGGCAAGTAAATAGTCAACGCAAGAAACCACGCGTGTGAAGCAACGAAAACGTACTTGGGTATCCCCAGCTCATCAGCAATGGACAAAGATTCGGTCCCGAAAAGGTCAACAATGAGAAGATCCGGATTGTTTTTCTTCAAGGCGGACATAAGGGACGGGCGGCACGTGCGCATCATGGCGGCAAGGCACGTGACGACTGCAGCGTCGGGGCCCAACTGGCCCGAGATGTCCGGCGACGGGAGCTCGATGACATCGTAGAGTGTCGGGGTCTTGGATGACTCGAGGAGGCGGCCCTCCGCCGGAGAGGTGTGGGAGGAGATGGCGAAGACGGTGACGGCGAAGTGGTGGTGAACGACAAGTCGTTTTGCGAGCTCGAGGACTGGGATAAGGTGGCCTATGCCGGGGCTGGAGAGTATGGCGGCGTGGGGCTTTCTTATGGTTTCCATAGCTAATAGTCCCAACAGTTTTTGTCCAAACTCGCACTGGTGGTATATTTTGAATCAATCTATGAATATTAATATAACTACACGTGTCATGGGTTGTTATGTATGTACATCAATATACACCCTGGCTGTAAATCAATTGTTGTTATACAATAAACGTATGGGTACTCGTCACAATATAGAAATAAATACTTTATAAAAATTCACTACAACCATATCAGTGGTAATATTATCCCATTCAAATTTCAAAACATAACATTTGTTTCTTTTTTATTAAATTTTAATGAAAAAATTCCTCAAGCTGTGATTTTGAACATATAAAAAGACACAATATCACAAAAATAATAGAGATTGTTTAATAGTTTAGTAAACTATTACACAGTTTGTTTTGCATAGTCATATGAAAGTGAAAAAATATTATTTTTTAAAAAATTAAGGTTTTTTTAGTTTATTTTTTAACAATTAAAATTCTTAAATTATATTAACTTGTTAAATTTAAATTAGTTTTGGACATGTAGAGTTAGCAAAGTACTCATATCTTACGTACTAAATCTTAATTTTATGCTAATTTGTGTTAAAAATTCTAGCAAAACAAGCTTTTTGCTAACATTTTAATTTTATGCTAATTTGTGTTAAAAATTCTAGCAAAACAAGCTTTTTGCTAACATTTCATAGATAAGGGGTAGACTTGTTACTTGTTGAGGGGGGGTTTTTGGGGTAAAGTTTTATAATTAGCTTTTAAGATATATTGTTATAAGAACTATAGTTGAGTAGGAATTTTTGTAACATCTTGGTTACTCAATTTACTACAACTGTATTATCCATATTAAACAGCTAAGACAAAATCCTAGATAAAAGATAAATAATTATTAAAGTAATTACTAAAATCACACTCAAATATAGAGCTCATCGCCGTCCGTAGCACGCTGTGGTAACACAGTTTTTTTTTTTTTTTTAAGGAAAACTTAATATATGATGACGTTAGTAGTGAATGTTGTTTGGCATTAATCCCGATTCTACATCATTCTTGTTTGTCTTTTAGTTGAATAAGTCCATCTTTTAGCCGGTGGAGCAAACTTATTGCTCCTGACATGGCACGTTAATCAAGCAACGTTCGGGTTTATCATTGGTTATACGAGGATAAGGTCAATTATATTGCACTGCAAGTTCGTTGTCATGTTTTTCTTTTCCAAATTTAAAATGTTGTGAGGATATGCGTTTTTATTGGCTTTGGTCTAGATACGTACGGCTGATCTAAAAGCTCTTTTTCACTCCGAGGCTAAGATGATGCCACGCTTTTTTCGTCTTTTTATTTTCTTTATTTTTTAAAGATATTTCTTGACTTCGTACTTCGCTTAATTATTTAATTATGATGCTGACAAGGTTGTATTTACATGCTAAGAGCTTATCTGATTAGAGGAAAAAGGCATCGAACGGGTAAGGATGAAGAGATTAGTGCAAGACTTTTCAAAACTATAATTCCTTAACTGACTTGTTTGATAAATTATTAGCAAGAGGGAAAGAAAACAAGATAAAAAGACATAATCCAGATAAAAAAAATAGAGTGTTTGACAATTTTAAACTAAACTTTATTTATTTAAAATATATGTAAAATTTTTACATTATATAAGTTTAAATCATTAGTTTATTTCTCAAACTAGAATTCTTTACGAAATTAACCGGGTGTTTGGTAAAGTGAAAGAAACTATAGTTTCTATCACAAACTCAGTTATAAACAGTATAAAGCTCTCACATGCTACAGTAATAAATAATAAATAAAAAAAATACAATACAAAGCTCTCATATGTTACAATAAATAGTTCTCACTATTGGTTCCCACCACCTTCCAAACACCCCCTAAATGTCTTTGTCCTCTCTTTACTTTCTGCCGAACAATCACCACAAGTTTCGAAATCTTTACACCAATCCTCTTATCTTTGTCCCCCTTCCACTTTTTTCCTCCTTCCAATTTCATTTGACTTCGTTTAATCGTTTATTAGTGTTGTCCTTCAACTAGTGGCAAACTCGTTCTCTTTGCATATCAACCCTTTTAATGTTTTATCTATATCGATTTGTCATCCAGTTTCAACTTAAAACATCTTATGACAGTTGTTATTGTTGTAAAGAGATTGTAAGGGTCTGTGCTAACTTTGATGGCTTTAAAAAAATCATTTAAATATATGTTAATGTCTATGGTTCCACGAAGACTTTTCTTACACATTTCACATGGGCATGAACGGAAAAAAACTGCACGAGGTTATGGCTTGGGTGGTATTAGTCAGGAACCAAAATTGACATTGCTTCGCTTGACTTTTCCTGGTTTCTCAGCTCATTGGCGATCTCTCTTAGCGATGGCAACATTCCCCACAAGGATGGACCTTGCGGGGCCCCACACCAAACGGAACGGGTATAGGGGACTTTAATTGGAAATGCGGACAAAACTTATTCCTGAGTTGTAGCGGGGTGGGAATGGGAGATGTACTCTCTATGTAACACTCCTTATTTTATTATATTATAGTAATTAAATTAATTATTAGTATACCAATTAAAATTTTTCTCATCTAAAATCTATTTCATATTATTAATTTCTATCTATTTTTAAATTTTTTTAAAAAGTATATTTACCAATATGTTCTTGAAACTTTTAAATAATTACAAAATTACCATTTTGATATTATATGCTTAAAGTCTCCGAAGGAGACTTATTTTCCCTGTTTTCCCTATGTCCTTTTCTTCTTTTCTCTTCTTTCCTCTCACGCCAACCTCTCTCTCTCTCTCTTTTCTTCTTTCTCTTTTCCTTTCTTTTCTTCTCCCTTATTTCTCTTTCACGGTGAGATTAGCAAAGAGAACCCAAAAGAAAACTCAAGTTATTTTTTTTACAAAATCCACAAACAACTTCTCACAAGCTCAAGGATCAAAGAGATTTAAATGTTTTCAAGATCAAATCACAGTTTTAAAGTTAGATTTCTAAAACTTTAACTTTAATTTTAAATTGTATTTTGGCATGAGAATTGTGAAAAATGTGTTCTTGATGTTTATGGGTAATTATACAACGTTCTTGAAGCTTGATTTCTATAGATCTTGGCTTACCATAAATGGGTTGACACAAATAACATAAAAATAAACGTGTTAGATTCGTGCTACAACGTTTAATTAAACGTGCAGTAAACGTGTCAATACGGCACAGCACAACTCGCCTGTTTATAACACATTTAAACTTAAAATAAAAAAATTTCATGCTTTTGTAGATGCAAGGATTTGAACCTTGCACCTGATGAGGTATGTATAATATATGCCGCCAGCGCACCACCTTACTGAGTGAATGTTTTAGTAAAAGAAGGCTTTTAATATATTTATTATGGTTTTGTGGTTTGAAACTTTCAACTACCAGGAGTCCCATATCAAAAGGAAATGAGAGCCTTTCTCTCGTTGTTCTCTATATAGACACTGCCGGTTTGTTTCTCTCAAATGCATTGCTGGTGAAGTTCCTATAGCTTTGTCCAATCTTGGTTCTTTAAAATTTAAAGATTGGAAAAAAAAAATACAGTTCAAAATATTCAATCATTAAATATTGTTGCATTTTTGACACTAATAAAGGCCTTTTAATTTATAGTTAAAATTATAAAAAAAATTTATATAGTAAAAATATTTTATTTTTTAAAATTTTGTTAGTCAAAAGTTTAAAAAATTTTATATAATAAAAAAATTTTATAGTAAATATTTTTCAATCGTGTCGTTCCGTGTTATACGTATTATAAGCAGGTTGTGTTCGTGTTTGTATTTTAAGCACGTTTATTAATCCTGTCGTGTTCGTGTTTAGTATAATCGTATCGTGTTGTAAATGTGTTGGTACAAACACGACACACGAAGAAGAATTGCCAGCCCTAACTTAGAGCTTATGTTGTGAGCTGAAAGTTATTTGCATGGTATTCACTAAGAGGTAGGGAATCCATCACTCATCTTTTGTGAGATTTTTATAAAATTAAAAATTGGTTGTTTTATTGAAAGATATATATGTACGTTGAACTATTATTATATAAGAATTACATATGAGATAATAATATGAACTTGTCCTGTATTATACAACGAGGAATATATTGATTTAACATATGTTGTTGTAAATTAGAAAGCATGGTTAGGAATATTAACTCTATAAATAATGATGATTATAGAGAAATGGTAAGATGTGAAGAGGGCGACGGTTACGTCATTAGGCATAAATACCCTAAAAGGTAAAATAGGAGGGAGACGACGGCCTTTCCTTGAGTCAAAAATTCTAGAACGCACTGTATAGGAATTGACTTGGTGAGGATCCAGGGCTTCGTGTCCCCTCACCGGAACACCCTTGGAATGTTTAGAGGGTGGTTAAGCGTGCCCATTTGAGTTTCATTGAGTTGAGTGAAATGATATTCTATTACACGGTGGATATAAATAAGCATAATTGAATCCCGAATAAATATGTATATATATATATATGTATATGTAAGGAACTTGGTAAGAATGATCATAAGATATCCACCAAAATTAAACATGATAATATTGATGAATAATGATTATGAACTAACCATGTAGGTCTTAATGTGGTAATGATAAAAACCTAAAGGTGAGTAATGTTTTCCCTACTGAGCATGTTGTCGCTCATTCCCCTATTCTCATCTTTTCAAGACTCACAGTGTATAAGATGGTGATAAGAAATATAGTTGAGGAAGCTATATAGTTGAATAACATTGGAATTGCTTCATTTGTTAAGAGTATTCTATCTGATAATATAAGTATCGTATTTTACTTTCTATGACTGTATTAAAATGTGATGAGGGTTCAAATGATGATAATGACAGTTTTATATTATTAAATTTAAAGTACTATATTAAACTATGGTTTAATTGTTGTGTATATTTTTTTTACTTTGTTTTGAGAGTTTTTATATAAGTTCCGAGCAAACCTATTTAGAGTTTTTTTTTTAATTTTCTTATCTTATTCCATTTATTAAAAACTGTTAAACCCTACTTTGGGGCGTTGTCCTCTCACCCTCCTCTTCCTCGATATGCATGTATATATTATAATTTTTTATATAATATAGTAAAATTATTATATTTGATTAGATCTCAACATTATAAATTAGATTTGGTGTGTATATGCTTAGAATTTGTTTGTAAGGTGGAACCTTTGATTTTTGTTGAAATTTATAACAAATATTTATTTTATTTTAGTTATAAATTGCTACAATTTCTAAATGCATAATTATATAAAATATGATAATGGGGCGGGTATGGAGATATGCTTCCCCCCCACCACCTCAACAGGAATCCCTGACCTCCACCTCGCCTTTCATTAAGTGGAAATGGGTGCTGGGATGAGGATTATTTTGGGGAGTGGGGTTGGAGACCGAAAATCATTCCCTGCCCTATCTGGCCCCATTGTCATCTCTAATCTCTCTTGGGCTTTCTTAGGCACATAATCACCAAAAAAAGCATAACGCTATCGAGACGAACACAATTGGAGTTGTCAAAGCAGTTGACACAACAGCTCTTCTTGCTTCCACAAAGCTCCTAGTTGATATCAAGGCTTTCCTTGTGTCAGTTAATTCCTTGTTGTCAACAAGAACCCCTGACCTCCACCCCGCCTTTCATTAAGTGGGAATTGGTGCTAGGATGAGGACTATTTTGGGGAGTGGGGTTGGGGATGGGAAATCATTGCCTGCCCCATCCGACTCCTTTATCATCCGTAATCTCTCTTGGACTCTCTTCGGCACATGATCACTAGATGAAGCATAACACTATTAAGACGAATGCAATTGGAGTTGTCAAAGCAGTTGAGACAACTACTCGTCTTACTTCCACAAAGCTCCTAGTTGTTGATATTAAAGCTTTCATTCTGTTTGTTAATTTCCTACTTGTTTCATTTGATGTTAAGGAATGTAACCCTAACTCTTTTTCTTGCTAAGTTTGTTGTGATCTTAACCTCTTTGTTAGTTTGGACCCTAGCTCTCCCTGTAGAGATGCAACTATGCATTTGGGCCAGCACAGCTCAACATAGGCCTAATCTAGCCCACCATCATAGGCTAGGCTAGGCCTTAATTCTTGGGCCCATGGTTCGGCTTAACACGCTAGAACATCACGAGCTGGGACGAGGTTTGGTCGGATGGCCCATCTAGGTCCACCAACTAATAATACATAGTTGTACAAAATGCAATTTCTATATATATATATATATAT
>CAMOHE010050515.1:6523-21649 GCA_946598075.1 Artocarpus hirsutus | reverse complement strand
TTTTTTTTTTAATTTTCTTATCTTATTCCATTTATTAAAAACTGTTAAACCCTACTTTGGGGCGTTGTCCTCTCACCCTCCTCTTCCTCGATATGCATGTATATATTATAATTTTTTATATAATATAGTAAAATTATTATATTTGATTAGATCTCAACATTATAAATTAGATTTGGTGTGTATATGCTTAGAATTTGTTTGTAAGGTGGAACCTTTGATTTTTGTTGAAATTTATAACAAATATTTATTTTATTTTAGTTATAAATTGCTACAATTTCTAAATGCATAATTATATAAAATATGATAATGGGGCGGGTATGGAGATATGCTTCCCCCCCACCACCTCAACAGGAATCCCTGACCTCCACCTCGCCTTTCATTAAGTGGAAATGGGTGCTGGGATGAGGATTATTTTGGGGAGTGGGGTTGGGGATGGGAAATCATTGCCTGCCCCATCCGACTCCTTTATCATCCGTAATCTCTCTTGGACTCTCTTCGGCACATGATCACTAGATGAAGCATAACACTATTAAGACGAATGCAATTGGAGTTGTCAAAGCAGTTGAGACAACTACTCGTCTTACTTCCACAAAGCTCCTAGTTGTTGATATTAAAGCTTTCATTCTGTTAGTTAATTTCCTACTTGTTTCATTTGATGTTAAGGAATGTAACCCTAACTCTTTTTCTTGCTAAGTTTGTTGTGATCTTAACCTCTTTGTTAGTTTGGACCCTAGCTCTCCCTGTAGAGATGCAACTATGCATTTGGGCCAGCACAGCTCAACATAGGCCTAATCTAGCCCACCATCATAGGCTAGGCTAGGCCTTAATTCTTGGGCCCATGGTTCGGCTTAACACGCTAGAACATCACGAGCTGGGACGAGGTTTGGTCGGATGGCCCATCTAGGTCCACCAACTAATAATACATAGTTGTACAAAATGCAATTTCTATATATATATATATATATATATATATATGTTATAATCTTAAAGCAAGAACGGTTGTGCCACCTGGCCCATGAAAAAAGTGGCCTATGGTACGAGTTGGACCAAGGGGTTATCTAGGTTCAATTTGACAAATACAACTTTTGTAGCTTTATTTTTCAATTTAAGCCCTTTTATGAGAAAGTTTCAAACATATTACTTTCATAGAATATAAAGACATAATTGATCGTAAGTTTTTTTTTTTTTTTTGAAAAATCAATTACAAGTATTTTGGGTTAGGGTTAGGGTTAGGGTTAGGGAAACATTTGTTAAAGGGTATTTTAGTCTTTTTTGACTAAGACAAATGTTATGTGTTGATGGATTGTTGAGATGCGTCTTTTTGATGATACAAAGATCTATCCTTCACCTTGAATTCAGTTATAAGCATCTTAACACTTTAGCAAATAAAGGTCGGCCACCTAGTCGTTATAAATGAAGTCTACCATATAGCTAACAACAAAGTCAGTAACCAAGATAATGCGGATGAGGTCAGCCATGTAGCTAATGACGAAGTCATTCACCTAGCTATAGCCAATGTAGATGAAGTTGGCTGCATAATGGACAACGATGTCATTCACGTAGCTGAAGTGGACGATTTCGGCCATATAGTTGACAACGTTGCTCATCCAGCCAACATGGAGAGTTCGGCCACATAGCTGACACAAGGTTGTTCATCTAGCTGATGCAGATGAGATTAGCCATGCAGCTACAAAGGAGACAAAGAAAATAGATGCACATGAGGTCGGCCGCTGATGCAACCCAAATTGTACCCTCAGCTTTTAGTCCTTGATACGGTGCCAAAAAATTGTTTAGGCCTAAAATGCAGTCCACAATAAACCAAGTGTAGATTGTCTTAAGTTAAACGCTTGGTGAGTCCAAGGTTAAATCTATAGGGAAAACTTTCATCTTAAATAATTAAGTTTATAAATATTTAAACAAAAATAAATATTTATAAATTTTACAATTTTATGGCAAGAGTTTGGCATGATTTTTAGCTACAAAACAAAAGAAAAGAAATAATTGTAGTAAAAGAAATAATAATAATAATAATAATAATATTATTATTATTATTAAGGTTTATTTTTACCTTTGTTTAATTATTTGTAATTAGGTCTAAGAATACATTGTGATATCCTCTATCCACAATAAATCAAGAATAACCAAGCATTCATTATGTCAGTCTACGTCGACAATACAACATACACTCATTATTACAAATAATATTGGCTGACATTTATTTTAATGTTTTTACTTATTAATGAATCTTAAGCATTTATCATGTTAGTCTATGTCTACGATAAATCAAAATCATTTTTTTAATAAGTAAAATAGTTAAAACAATATTAACCGTATTTCAAGATGATTTTGGCATTATTTCCACTTATAGAGTTAAAATTAACTTAATTAATTTTGCTAGAGTTTCATCTTTTTACCCCAACTAAAATCAAATTAAAAAAACATTTTTAAAATAAAAACAACAAAAATATATTTAAAACAAAACATTATTTTAATTAATATTAATTATTATGTAAAATGAAAACACACATAGTCTAAGAGAGATCGAACTTCCGCAAAAGTTCTGCAGACTTAGACTAATAGCAAAACACTTCCTTCAAGCAGAGCCTTCAGGGGAATGTTGGACGAGTTTTGAAGCTCAAGGGCATTGCCTTTTATAGCCAAGGTAATTTCTCTATTGCCATGCAATTTGCCATTATTTTATAGTTTTTTAACCATTGTTTTGGCTAAAAAGAAAGCAAATTGCTCCACTTGATTGATTTTTTTATTCATTTTTTCTTTCTTTTATCCGCGTAGATCAGCTTTTTTGGGTATGCAAATTTATGTTTGGGATCTAGTGCTTCTCGGCGGCTGGACGCACGGGTGAGCAGTGATCTGGGCCGTTAAACACATGGGCCCATACCAATCCAATGGCAGTTGTGGGACCAGCTGACCGGACGAGGACTGTCGGATTAAAAGATGGAAGGCATGGATCTGAAGAGTGGCCACATGCAATGGCAGATGTGAGTGGCCACAGGCAAGTGACCCCTTCGCTGAGGTGGTAGCAAGCATGTGGGGCACCTCGTTGAACTTAAAACAATTTTTTTCTCTTTTTCTTTCTTTTTTCTTTTTTTTTTTTTTCTTTTCTTTTCTTTCTTCACGTGAACTTGCCTTTCTTTTCTTTTCTTTCTTTTTTTTTATTTTTTATTTTTCTTGTCTCCACGCAAGGACTTTTCTTCTTCTTCTTCTTATTATTATTATTATTATTTGAAATGATGACCCATTGATGATACAATAATTATTGTCCAATTTTGCCTATATCGACACCGTTTTACTTCACTTTTGCTCCAGATTTTATACCAAAAAATAAATAATTGAAACAAAATTAATTATTTTACAAACATAATATTTACAATAATTATTAAAATAAAAAAACTAAAAACGTATACAGATTTACGAATATAAAAAAAGGTACAACGCTCTTAAGACAATAAAATGTTTTTAAAAATCACTAAAAATATATTACAACATATTTGAAGACTCAAAATACACTATAAAATTCATTAAGATTGAAAATAAAATTACAACACAAAATTTTTACTGATTGGAAACAAAACAAATACTGTATAGATAGAAACGACTTTAAAAATTACCAAAAATATGCTTAAATATAAAAACACATTAAAAACATATAATTAAACATATTGTCACACTAACACAGAAAAACACTGATAAACACAAAAATGCTATTAATTAAATAATTTAATGAGAAATAAAAAAAAATAAATAAATGATTTTAACATTATAAACTTTATATTTTTACGGTCTCATCAGCCTCTAAGATGACTAGGAGGTCTGCTGCGAAGCTGGTGAAGATAATGTCAGCCACCTAGCTAACGGTGCGGTTAGCCGCCAAGCTGACAAAGATAATGTCGGCCACCTACTAAATGACGAAGTCAACACCTTGGCTAAAAAAGGGAGAACCATTCACAAAAAGGCAGCTCGGCCATATTCAAGTCGACCTAAATGGGAAATATGTCAATTTAAATGAAATCTACCTTGGCGAATGGATAATCACAAAGCAATTTAAAATTTGGGAATCATGGAATTATCTTCTAAAAGCTTTTTTATTTCAAATTTAAAAAGAAAAAGTTAACAAGAAGATATTAGCATAATTGGAAAACCATTCAAATTGAAAAAGAGACAACTATGTAATATTTGAATTGTTCCATGTAAGTCAGAAAATAGTTGACCTAGGCACATTATAAATAGAGGGTCATCCCTAAAAGGACATCCCAAGTCCAACTATGGGCATGAGCCCTTAAGCTCTCTTGTAATTTTTTCCTTCTTATAGGACTCCAATTGAAATGAACCACTCTAAAATGTGTATGCTATTTGCTTCTTCTTCTTTTTCTTTTTTTTTTTTTTTTTTTTGCTTGCAATTTACTGTTCATAACTCGTGAGTTGAGATATGGTGAGGTAATGATGAAGGTTCTTTGTTTAACTAATTTTGACTGTCAATAGTATAAAAAAATGGTAGAGCACAATAATGATATTTAAAAAATATTATACCACCTAATTTACTTGCCAAAATGATAGGGTAAGCCAACCTAACCCCTAACTTGCATAGGCATAAGGAGAATGAGCAAGGCTAGGTCGTTTTTGCCTCTTTATTAGGCCTAAGGAGAATGGGTTAGGCCTAGCTGTTCTTCCATCTCTACATATCTCCATGTTTGTAGTGGTCCCCTCATGTTTCTTGATGTTTTCTTTATACAGGTGTTAATTCGAGTCGCTCAGCCAGGCCTAAATAAAAACCAGGCTGGCTCAGTTAATGAGAAAGGAGGCCCAGCTTGACCTAAAGCCCGTATGGGCTTAGGGCTAAGCCTAGTCATGCAAATTTTTATAAAAAAATTTACAAAAAAAAAAAAAATCTAATTGGGCCTGCCCAATTATAGTTTAGGCTTAAATCTCTGACCCAGGCCGAAGGGTTTAAGCTAAAGGGTTGCCAAGAGATCTGTCCTTTTTTGTCTGTAGAATTAAAATATGTTTACAGTTCATGAATATTCTTTATATGTCCCAATGCATATGTATAAAGACATTAATGACCATAATAATGATATTATTAGTTTTAATTTATTTTTTTTAGAATAACTATAATATACGTATTTAAGATTTCAAACGAATTATGATATCATTATATTTTAAAAAAACCCAAAAATTAGGGTGTTTATTGCTTAAATTCAAATTGGTATCTACAATAACGATTTTAAAATTCTCTAAAAATATGAAATTTTTCTATCGACAAGTTAGATTTACCGACAAATTATAATTATGATGTTGTAATTAAATTAATAATATAGTTTTACTAACAAATTAAAATTAAGGTGTTGTAATTAAATTAATGACACAGTATTATTAAGCCTTTTATGTGCCTTACTAGTTATATAATTAATAAATCATTAAGTTAATGATACGTAATGATAATGATATACAATGACATTCATTTATTAAGATTTCAAATGAATGATATTTCTTGTTTTTTTATATGTAATTAAATTAATGATATAGTATTTATTAAGTCTTTTTATGTATCTTATAGTTTATATAATTGTTATATTATTAAGTTAATGATACATAATGATAATGATACTCAATAACATTCAGTTAATTTTTTTAAAACTTCAAGTGATAATGATAACGATAATGCATCAATAGAATATCTTAAAATAAGAAATATACGTGTATATTTTTTTCCCTAATTTAACTGTTCAAAAAATAAGAAATTTTGTTATAAAAATACATGATAATATTTAATTAAAGGATATTTTAAAGTTCTAAATATATAAAATTTTTAAAAAAGAGAAAAATAAATGATATTTACATAACAAAGACAGATATTAATTCATTCTTTAAAAAATAGATAAACAACGTGATTTTTACTTGCGCTGAATCCAGGACAAACGAGACATACCATTGGTCGGCCTAGCCCAAATTGAAAGCTCTATTTCTTAATAAAGCTTTCCCAGTTCCCAAAAATAAAAATAAAAATAAAAATAAAAATAAAATAACAACACAATAACCCAAAATTTTTGCACTCTCCACCAAATCACCAATTTCAAATGGGATTTCCTCTCTTAGGTGAGAAGCTTTCATCGTCCTTTTTTGTGCTTCTGCATTTCTCTCCTTGGGTTCACAAGCCAAATGAACCTAATTCTTTTTGGTTTCCAATTAACCCCAAAGAAAATCTTTTTAATTTCTAAAAGCTTTTTTTCCCCCAAACTGCAAAGGCGTAAGAATTTCTTATCTCCATCATACTAAACTCGATCTTGAAGCGAACCCAATTTGCTTTCTGGTTTACTTATTTAGTCCGACCGGATATGTTAAAAATGGCCAGATACCAAAGAATAAATATGGAAAGTTCATACTAAACACAATTTTAAAAAAAATTAAAAATAAATAACTGATAGTGGAGGGCTAATAGCAATGCAGTCAAAATAAAGTTGACAATAATTGGGGACTTATTGGAGTAGGAATCGGTACAATACGACACATCAAACATGACACAGATCACATGCCTGGAAGAAAAAAACACACCTCACATGGGAAGGGTCCCTCTTGGAGGTTTCATTCCCAGATGCTTTTTTGACTCACGACTCATGAAAAAAGGCAACAAAACTGCAGAAAGCTCAGTGTGATATGTATATTATTATTCACATGAAATGGATAAGAAGCCAAAAACCTTCACAATGCAGAAAATCTGGCCCTACTGAACATAACTCATCACTTTTCATATATATAGTTCAACTTTAGTTTTTATCTTCTGACATCTCAATTTTATGATACTACGTTCGAGAAATCCAATTCTCATGTAAAATATCTAGTTCTCACATGCCTCAAGCTCAAACTGTATCTAAACGGTAGTTAATCAATATTAGATCGACCTTCTTTGGGAAAATGGATCCATTTTAGCTTGTAATGTTGAAATATCTTGGCAATATCCACGACACACATGTTTTTAATGCATTTGTTACTTCCCTATAATCTTAATTGGATCTTATGATCAATTT
This sequence comes from Artocarpus hirsutus, assembly GCA_946598075.1. Classification (NCBI taxonomy): domain Eukaryota; kingdom Viridiplantae; phylum Streptophyta; class Magnoliopsida; order Rosales; family Moraceae; genus Artocarpus; species Artocarpus hirsutus. The sequence goes on along the minus strand of CAMOHE010050515.1, from coordinate 14,606 downwards.
ACTTCTAAACACAGTCTAGAGAAAGAAGAAAAATAACCTCCCTAACTCGCCTGCCGGAGTTGTTCCCGCCACATGAAATATCCAATCGATCGCAGTACTTACATTGAAGCTTGCTCTTCAGCAACCGAAACAAAGAGATGTTCAGATTCCTACACTGGCTCTCCAAGAGAAAGATAAAGGAAACTGTACATACAACAAATACAGAAGATGAACCAAATATGACGATGTTGAAGTCACCCAAATGTGGCAATAGTCATAGTAGACCACAAGATATGCCAAGGGTTGCGAGATGTTCAATCGAGAACGCATAACGAAAACATCTAGCATCTAGTTTTCGTAATCTATTTCCTCCTGTTTGTACACATTCTCATGCTAAATCTCCCATGTCGATCTTAACCACGGTTCTTCCCGCTCCCAAGCGTAAGCTCAAGATCATCCACAGCTACGTCATGAATCCTCTCACCCTCCCATGGTTTCACCCTGCAATTCTCAAACTCAAACTCCGAGCCTCGAGCCCTCTCTGCAGGGGGGGCCCAGCCTATCACGCCATGCCCCCCAACTGTGTCCGGGGGAGTGCTCTGTTGAGCGGCCTGTTTCATAAGATTGAACGTTGGGGAAGGAGGAGCTACCAAGGCTGTCCCTGTCTGGAAACTAACCCACCGACCGGAATCCACAGTCGAAGCATCAGACTCGTCACATTCCGGAATTGTAGCAGGCGGGAGATGGTGACGTCGTGTGGGGCTCGAAGGGGCAGAGGCGGCAAAAAGAGGGTGGCGCAACGAGTTAAGGGAGCCGTTGGAAAGCGACTCCCAGTCGGGTCTTGGCTTTGAACTTCTGGAAGTTGGAGAAGACAGAGGCGGAGTAACAGGAGCGCTATTTGAGATTCTAAGAGGAGGCAGATTTGTGGGGATGGAAGCTATGTTTCGGAGGAACGGAAGTAGGTAAGAGGAGGGGTTTCCGTCAAAGCGAGTCGGGCTTGGGAAGGAGGATGATGTTGGACTGGCATGGTAGGATGGTACAGGGCTAGGGAAGGATGAGGATTGTGGGCTTGGTTGGACAGAGGAACATGCGCTGATGTTCGCCGAAACGACCCCGATATCGCCCGGTAGCGGCTTGCATCCCTGTTTGAAAGGTAAAAGTATTAAGAGTAAAACATCTTAAACAAAGTAGATATTGATCAAATTATCAAGATGCTTCAATTGAACGAACAAATGGGCCTATTAACAGATGTTCTGCCCCTTTTAGTCAAGAACAAATTTGACCTCTAAACTGCTATCAACATTGAATAAATCTATACAAAATACAAACCGGGTAAAAAATAAAGAAATAAATTAGGCTATACAAAAGAAAAACAAAAGGGTATAACTAATTACGGGAAAAAGAAAATGAAGTAACAGATCTAAATACACCCTTTTTATAATTGTTAACAAAGTGAAGCTCCAAAAATTCTTTTTGTAAATACATCACCCAGATCAGATCCCAAAAAGGAAATTGTTTCCAAGTTACAAAACCAACATTAACAGAAAAAGATATCCAAGATCAAATATTGCATGCAGATCTGAAAAACGAACCCAAAAAAAAAACCCAAGAAAAAGATGAATAATCACAAGATCGAACCTTGCGATAGGTGGTTCCGTCTTCTTCGACGATCCAACCTGCTTCGGCGCAGAGAGCCTTGAGAACCTCGTTGTTGTCGCAGTGTTTGGGGAGCTTATAGTTTCCCTGGGCTCTGAGACCCGCGTAAATCTTAGCGGCAATGGCTCTTCTCCTTCTCTCTCTCCTCTTGTTGTTTTCTCTCTCCTTCCATGTCGGCAACCTTCCCGATGACGCTCCACCGCCCGTCATTTCACTACAAAACTCTTCTTCTCCTTCTCTCTTCTTTGATGTGTCAGTTTCTCACTCTAGATTTTCACTTTCTCTCTCTGGAGTGTGGAGAGGGGGGAGAGGACTATTCTCTCTCTCTCTCTCTCCCTCTCTCTCTTCTTTCTCTTTCTATGTCCCTCTCTCACGAGGACAACGCTCTCTTTATTCAAGATTTGTATGAGAAGCAAGCAAGCAATGCAAATGCCTTTTTCTTTCTCTTTTTTTGCTTTTCACACTCGTGCCGTGTTGAATTTTGGATAAACGAAATTTATTTAGAAGTGATGAAAAATGGGAAATTTCATGAAGCTCCTTTTTGTTGTTGTTGTTGTGAATGAATGAAAAGGGACTTTAGTGAAGACTTCCATTTTTCTTTTTTTTTACTTTGCTTTCCCAAACACCACTTTTATAAAACTAAACAAAACTTTTAGCATATAGATTTGTCAACAAATGTGGGGTTAAATCTGTTAGAAAATAACATGATTTTGCGTATTTATGGATGTACATTTTTTTTTTTAATTTGAACAAGCTAGTTACCTATAAGTATTCTTTTTTCATAATGTCACTTAAAAAGTTTCTTTGCTACGTATATAAGGGTTTTTTCGATGGGTTTTTCTGCCAATAGTATACATTTTCAAAATCATTATATTTGATCAAGATTATATTTTTCTGCAAGTTTAATCGTTAAAAAATAGATACCAAGTAGTAAATTACTTTTTCAATACCCATTTTAAAAAAAAGTACAAAATTTAGGAGTAAGATTACTAGTGATTAGTATTTACAGTCTTGAGCATTTTTCTTGCTTTGTAGTCTTTTATTTTCTTTTTTTTTTTCCCTTTCATCTTGAGACAAACGACTGGATTTGTCAAGAGGTCTCTTTTTCTCTGAAAAACAAAAAGATTTGTCAAGGACATGAAATTGTTTCTGGAAAGGAGAGAAATGTGGCATGGAAATTGCATAAAAAAACAAAACAAAACAAAACAAAACAAAACAAAACATGTCTAGTGTGTAAGTAGGGGTTGTAGCTGTGGGACCGAATAATTCAGCATTTTTTTGATCAGTGTGTTGTTCATCAAAGCACGTGGATTGGTTGGTTAGTATGCATACAGCACCACTGGTTAGCCAAATCACGGTTGGATTTAGTGAGTCTTTGTATCTGCGTCAGAGAGTGTGGGGACATGGACAGGCTGCTTTGTACGCAAAAGCATACCATATGCCATGCCGTGCTAATATTCTTTTGAAAAACCTTTTGCGACGGCCCGGGCCCCGCATATCTATTCAACCCGAGCCCCAGCCTCCACGGCTGAATAGAACTGTTCTATTCTTTTTGGTTTTTTTAACCCTACGATAAAATACGAAAAATTACATTTTTTTTGCTAGTCAAAGGAGATTAGTAGCGTGTTCATGCTCCCACCTAATACTTTGGGAAGAATCTGTTGAGAGCACAAGTGAAATAGCAAGAGAAATTTGTCTATTTTTTTGGTTTACTAGTACTTAGGAAGTCCAATATAGCAACTCAAGTCGTTTTGGATAGAACTATTAAAAGGCATAATTACAATTGTATTTGATAGGACTATTGAAAGGTATCATTACAACCTTACTGTGGACGAAGGAAATTAATATTTGAGTGATATACGACAGTCTTGTTAGATCACCTTCTTGCCGTCGTGCCGCCGACATTGATGATAATGTTTAAAAAAATAAAAAATAAAAAATAAAAACTTATGAATTCTATTTTAAACTGTCATATTTGTATCAAATTTTGTTACTTTTATACTGTGTATTTATTTTAATGTTATTTTAATCAAATCAGGAGAGACACGCATCCATCAAAATTGCCGAGCGTAACAAGTTTTTTTTTTTATGGAGTACAGTGGATGAATCTAGGGTCTGTTTGTTTTGTATATCCTTTGGACTCAAATTTAAACTAAGTATCAAGAATCCTTTAGAGACGTATTTGTTTTCTCAAAATTTGAATCTTTTAAGTATTAAGAATACAAGTTTTTAGAGTTTTGATCCCTCTTAAACTTTTGGTACTCAGATTTTTTGCTACAGTAAAAGCAGAAATTCTCTCTCCTATATTTGACGAAAAAAATCATAACTTCTTCATTTGATATCCAAATGAGATGATTCTTTTTTCATTGTGTTCTTAGTGAAAAGAGAAACAAATTAAGATCCATATTGTATATTTTTTAAAATCATCAATATTAAGATTTTATTAGATTTGTTAATAAATCAAAAACTATTTTTACTACCTTTCCAAACATGAATTTCAATTTTATTCTATACTCAGATTAAAATTTAAATGCACATCCAAACGTCATTTCGGATAATAATTCAAATCATTAACTCAAATTCTAGTTCAAATCACATAACTCAAATCAAATCATTGATTCGAATCCATTAACCAAACAGCTATTGTTTCCAATATTAAATGTAAGTGGACCAATGGAAGAAAAAAATGGGACGTTGTGTATAAGAGAAAATGAAAAAAATGAAAAAAGAAAAAGAAAAACCTCAATGAATGGTAATTAATTGTATGTTAAATGTAAATGGCCGTTTCTAATTATCGAAACGGATCAAAAAAGATAGAGTACCTGCTTGTTTGGCTAAAAAATTGCAATGAACTTCTAATTTTGGAATTACAAGGTCTTATCCACACAAGTATTCAAAGGAACACCTAGTTGATTTCTTGTTCATTCATCAAGTGGCGAAGAAGAGGAAAACAAATCATATCCACATGGGTCTAAAAACCAGTCAAAGTAAGACTCTTCCATTAGATTTTGTTAAAAGAATTAAAAACAGCAACCAAAGAAGAAAAAGAAAAGAGAAAAAAGAAACGATTTTTCTCAATGGGGGTTATTTTTTGCAATTTTCTCAAAAATGGGTCCTCTTCTAGTGTGACATTGCTGCCACCATTATTGACAATACTTTCAAACTGGGAGTGAAGACCCCATGTGGACTATGTACTAGGCTGCTGGTGTTGTTGCATGGTTCTACTCTCCTACTACCACACAAGTCACCCAAAAATATTAAAAAGAAAAAAAAAACATTTTAATGAAGATTTATTTCCGATGTATTTCTTTGATGCAATACAGTCCACAGTAGGATTATATTACATTTGCGCCATCCGAGTACTAAAGTTTGTCCCAATTTCTACATTGTAATGTAGGGCATGGCATGATTGTAATTACATTTATGCCATCCTAGTAATTTGTCCCAATGCCTACATGGGTCTGCAATTCAAGTCCATCTCTCATTACTCTTGCTAAGATTTTGAACAATTATTTCCAAATGCCGGGTCAAACAAAAAGAATTTACCAAATGCAAAATTCAATATTTGGATAGATTAAGATTTATTTGGTGAGGTCTTTTCATCTAATCCTTCTGTAATATGTTATGATTATAGGCTCTTTACAATTAATGTGAATTAATTTATGCCATAAAAAATAATTGTAAAAAATGCCTCGCCACATCACACATTTATTTGAGAAAAAGCCAAATATACCCTTAAAGTTAGAAACCGCATAGTATCTTAATGGTATCTGATATCCACATCGGCCAGTATTCATCACCAATCCGCTGTCGGAAACCACCAGTTTTGGTGGCGACCGCGAAGCAAATGCTCCAAAAAAAAAAATCAAAAAGCACCAATCCGCTGTCGGAAACCACCAGTTTTGGTGGCGACCGCGAAGCAAATACTCAAAAAAAAAAAAATCAAAAAGCACTGAAATTTATCGAAAAATCACAAAAACCAAAAATGTTTACATATAATAGGAAAAAAAATCCCAAAAATAAGAACAAAAAATCAAAAAAATGTCCACTGCCATGGAGATCTTCATCACGGTGGAGATTGGCCGCAATGGAGATATAACTCCCCGTGTGAGAACGAGATCCAACAAATTTTCTCTTCGGCGGGCGCAATGGGAGATCGCGCGAGGGAGATGGATTTTGACGAAGATGATCTCCCATCGCACAAACAAAATCTCTCCCGTCACGAGGAGGAGAAGGAAAGGACGTCCAAGCAACCACAACAAGGAGATATGCAAATCTCTAGTCAGGGGAGAGATTTTCGTGGTAGTTGTTGCTTATGGCGAGGGAAGCAAAGTCGACGGAAAGATCTCCTTGCGGGGTGAAAATAGAGGTAGAGAGAGAAGAGGGAAAGGAGGACAGAGTGAGAAACGACGGAGCATGGAAGAGATTGAAAAAAAAAAAAAAAAACATAGTTGACATTTAAGAGTATTTTAGTCTATCAGTATTTTAATTCAAAATGAAAGTGGCAGAAAATAGGAAAGTTCTTATGCCAATAGCATATATCAATCCACTAGAAAAAAACATGGCAGATTTCCTAAACATCTCTCTGATTATATCACAATCGAATATTATGTAAATTTTTTGAGTTCTTATAAACTTCAAATAATTTAAACCTACTCACTAGTGATTTTATTTTATTTTTCTATACTCAATAGATTATCCAAAATGTTTTTTTTTTCTGTTTTTTTAATTTACAAATAGATTGTACATTTGAAATTATAAAAATCCTCTTTAATTTTAGAATTTACTTTAAATCCCTCCCATTTATTGGTCATATTGGGGAAAAATCATGTGATTTTCCATATTTTTTTCTTACAAAACACTGTCCAAACACTGTAATATCACGTTATATGTTACATGAATTCAAATAATTTTTTTCTCACTTCCTCTCTACCCCTTTTTTTCTCTCAATTTTCTCGCATTCTTTGGCTCGCGGAGGTAAGGAACATGCAATTTTAATGTTTCCACACAAGGATAAATTTTATAAATTGAACACCTTTTTTTTTTCCACTCCAAGCAATAAGAGGAGAAATTGAAACGAACATTTAAATTTAGAAGCTTCTTGTGATTATTACTGTGTTTGACAAAATAATTTAAAATATTGGTTTAAACTGTAAACAGTATAAGCTCTTATATATTACAGTAAAAATCTACGGTGTAAAGCTCTCACATGCTACAAGTCTCAAGCCTAAATTAATGATTTAAACTATTCTCTTAAACATCCTTTATAAACAACAGTATCATATATAAATAAGAAATGATCAGAGTCCCTTTTATATCTTTTCATATCCATTATTGTGTTTAACTTTGAAGTTTCGATTAAAACTTTTAGTTGCTATAATGGAACTCTTGTATAATAAGTGTCAAGAAAAAGTATGGTACAATATAAAGCACTTTTTTTAACTAAAATTAGTTCAAATCATAATTTTTAAACACCTCATAACTCATTAATAAGGTGTTTGAGAGTACTGATTGGAACCAATTGGTTAAAAATAATGTAGCATATGAGAGTTTTACACAGTAACAACTTTTTACTTTTTATTTTTTACTATAACTTGGAAATTTTACACTATTTATTAAATTTTTACCGAAAGCTAAACACTTTATAAATCTAACAGTTAGTTTTTTTAAAACTATAACGAGGAGTTTGTTTTGATTATGATATAATTTACCACAAAAAAATTCCATCGAGAAAATGAATAATATCATGCAGGGAGTAATTTTCTCACTCTCTTTCTCCCTCAACTTTTTGCATGATTAAAATAAGAAGATGTTCTCACTACTCTCTTTCTCTTCGGTTTTGGGGTAGGTCTGACGTGATGTTCAGTTTGAACGGTACAGATACAGACAAACAACGAGCTGGGGAGATTCTGAGGGCCTCACTAAGGCAAAAGCATTCATTCAAATCATGTTCCTCCACCCACGGTCCTTTTGCAGTGTCAGTCGGCTCCACACGTGCGTCACAGAAACCTATGCGTGATTAAACGAACCTTTTTTTCCCTCTCTTAAAAAGGTGGGACCACCACAAAACTTGACGTGTCATTACCACTGTTCACCGCGTGACTGTGGTCCCCCAGCCTTTTTTTATTTTTTTTGCACTTTTCTTTTTTTTTAAGGCACTTTTCTTTTTCTTCGGAAACAATTGTACGGTGTTTTCTATTTCTAAAAAAGAATAAAAACTACACATTTTTTTTTTTACGAATATAGTAATTTTTTTAATTAATATTTCATAGATCATGACAAGAACGGTGAGGTTTTTAAAGTTCAATGGCTAGGTTTTAAAGTTCAAGAATATAATGTTATATGGTTATAATTGAAGAGGAATTTTGTAATTAATTTTTTGTTTATATTTCTTGTGTGCTTGGTGGGTTGAGTCAAAATTCTCAACATAGAGCTTCAAAAAAAAAAA
>CAMOHE010050514.1:0-72646 GCA_946598075.1 Artocarpus hirsutus | reverse complement strand
TTTTTTTTTTTTTGCTCTTTTTGTTGGGTGTTGATGGGCTCCACCTCCAACAAAAAAATCAAAACAAATGAGAATTAATAAAAAAGGGGGATTAGGTGGAGTATATAGGAAGGTTAGCTGTGGACTATAACCCTTGCGATTAGGTGCGACTCCTACCAAAAAATAACAACTAACAAAACACTCGTGATGGAGAGTGGTTGTTGGGTGTACATCCCAAGCTACTGATTTTTCATTGCCATAAAACAAGCACACATGCTACTACAACGTCCTCTTTTAAGTTATAGAGTGTTAATTGATTTTTATTATTCTTCTGCTACAACGTAATTGTGGGCCACGTTCTTTGACAAAGTCAAACGGATTACACCCAACGCCTGTCTATCAAGGAGATTCCACTCCTTATTCTTCATGCTTTCGGGCTTATCTCCCAAGGGCAGGTGCAGTTTCCTGCTATAGAGATAGTCTTCCACTTGCATCCCCTAATAGGAAAAATCTAAACCATCAAATTTGGTGATACTGACAGTTGACCCTTCTTCTCCCGTCATTGTTCTTAACTTGAACCTCCACTCTGATACTAGTTGTTTGGAATTAGGCACCTCCTAACGCTAAGGACCATCAAGAACGAATAATTGTAGAAAAGGAAAGATGAAAAAAAGAAAAGAGATATACCAAATTTTATACAGGTTCGTTCAAATTTAAGACTATGAATTGTTTCTACTGCTGTAGATTTCACTCTGATGAAGAAAATTACAGATTACAAGAGAAATTTATCTCACACTCTTCATTTGTATTTCTCAAATCTCTCTTCTACCTAGCACTCTTTGTGGGAATTTTTCTCTCTCTCAACAATGGAGCTCTCAACCTCACAAAATAATGCCTCACATAAAATAATGCCATTCTAACAACCCTAGCCACCTTATGTCTATTTATACTCTCAAAAAAGAGTGAAATATAACAACTAATGAGAAACCTTAGTAGTTTCTAGTTTTTTGGCTGAATGCCTCAAAAAATCACATAAGACAGCGCATTGGCGCCGCGGCGCCCAAAATTGGCACTGCGACGCCTACTTATTGCCCTCCTTTTTTTTTTTTTTGCTCTTTTTGCTGGGTGTTGATAGGCTCCACCTCCAACAAAAAAATCAAAACAAATGAGAATTAATCAAAAAGCGGGATTAGGTGGAGTATATAGGAAGGCTAGCTGTGGACTATGACCCTTGCGATTAGGTGCGACTCCTACCAAAAAATAACAACTAACAAAACACTCGTGATGAAGAGTGGTTGTTGGGTGTACATCCCAAGCTACTGATTTTTCATTTCCATAAAACAAGCACACATGCTACTACAACGTCCTCTTTTAAGTTATAGAGTGTTAATTGATTTTTATTATTCTTCTACTACAACGTAATTGTGGACAATTATTTTTGCACTTAGTTTAAGTTTTACGTATTTTTTTTAGTTTTATATAATTCTTATTTTATTTGACGGTCTAAAACTATGCAATATTGAAATTATTACTTTTTCCGTGTTATACTTGAAAAATTTACGGCAGAGCCAGTGTTAGCTAAGTGGTGGCATGTGCCTCTACTGGGATTTTGCCCTTAATTTTTTAATATCTATCCATTTTATAAAGAAAAATTAAACTTATGTCCAAACTTAAATTTTAGAATTAAATTTTTTAGCCCTCTATAGTTTTTTCTAATTTTTTTGTAATTCTCATTTTATAAAAAAATTATAATTGTGCACTTTTCTAATAGTTAAATTATATCATTATGTTCATTTTAAATAAAAATTAAATCTATTTTTTTCTTTAGTACTCTCATGAAAAAAATTCCTTGCTCCGCCATCAAAAGAAATCTTATGCAAAATTGTACACACAAATATGGAATTTTTTATTTTTTTTATTTTTTTTTTTTGCTAAGGTTAATAACAGGAAATTTGATCTTGAAAGTGAGACGTGTAAATTTGTAAATTGCCTCTAGACTAATCCTATAATGACCAGTTGACATGACAATCATCTCTCTATTTATATTTTGTTTTGTTTTATTTTTAATTAACAGAACTTAAACAAACACCGTTAAAAACGAAAGGCAATACTCCCAAAATTGTAATATTGTCATTTAACCAAAAAATGGTGCTCTCTTTTTTTGAGGAAAAAAAGGGTGCTGTCTTAATTGCAGGATTTCTCCCATTTTTATTGGAAAAATATCTTCACACATAGTTTTAAAAAATGACCGAAATGACGAGAATACCCTTGGTTTGCCCTTGCATCGCGTTTAATCAACCTCAAAATTAAACGTTCAAGATCAAACTAATACTGACAATGCCTCAGAAAAAACAAGGTATAGAGCAAATGGCGAACAAGTCAAAAACAAACATCGTTGTGCTTTTCTGAATAGGTATTATTTCCATGTTTTGTAATTTATATGGAAAGAGTTTTATTCAAAAAAAAAAAACAGAAGAAATGAGCAAATTTATTGGCATGACATTTGATTTTGCATATATATATATATACTTTACATTTTTTAATAATATTACGTCATATTAATTAAATTACAATAATAATTAATATATTATATTATTAATTTTATGAATAAAAATATTTTAATTATTATGATATAATATTATTAAAAATTATAAAAAAATAAAAAAAAGGACATGAGCTAAACACTATAAAAAGCGAGGTCGGTAAAAGTGGCGCGGTGGTCGCTACCTTCCTCCTCCTCCGTTTTTCTTCTCTATTTTTCCTCTTCAAATCGCCGATCCGACTCAAAACCTTAACCAGGTTTCTCTTCAAAAAGCTCGTAAACTTCAATTCCAGATTTCATTTCTGTTTCATATCTTTCGCGGATTTCCTTTTTTCCTTCTTATTTGTTTTCGATTTTTCACATCTGCTTTTCATATTATTTTTTTATTTTTTATTTTTGCTTCCGTTTTTCGCTGGTGAAATGGGAATCGCTTATGGATTTATTTATTGTCCATTTTTTTGTAAATTAATTGGTAGTTTCTCATTGAAGTTCTAATTAACAGTGATAATTTAATAAAAAACGAATCTTGGATCCAAAATTTTTTTTATCTGTGCTTCATTATTTTTTTTTTTTTGTCCTAATGCTTTTCTCTGTAATCCGTTACATTACCAGTTATATATATATATATATATATGTATGTATATATTGTAATTTTTCAAAAAACTTTCAGTGATCGAAAGAATTTGGTGAAGTAATCGGAGAAAGATGTTGGGGATATTGAGGCAAAAATTCGGCGCTGGATGCTCATCTTCTCTAGTAATATTTCCTTGATTGTATCTTATGAAAACCTGTTATTTTTTTTTGTATATATATTCTGTAATTTATTTGATGTTTATTCTAAAAAAATGATTTTTCCCCATCCTACACTCTTTGCAGAGGATTCGCCCCGTGGCAACCGCTTTGAGGAATTATTCTTCTGCTGCAAAAGAGGTAATTGTGGCTTGTGTATTTTAGTGTATTGATATAGATTATGGGCATTGCCTCTATAATTTTTTTTTTTTTTGGTTTTTTTAAGTGTTTGTGAAATCTGCATTAATACATTTTTCCCCTATTATTCGGCATTGCAACGTATTCCTTGTATTTGAGTATTTCTGCTGCTATTTTATCCCGGTTATTCTCTCATGAAAAGATAATTTCTGTTCTTAAAAAAATTGTGGGTATTGTATTTATTTTAAAAAAAAAATACTGGGGCTTAAGCTTTGTTGAAATGGTAATTCTGCGCAGATGACAGTCAGAGAGGCTCTAAACTCTGCACTTGATGAGGAAATGTCTGCTGATCCTAAAGTCTTCTTGATGGGTGAAGAGGTGGGTAGGCGTCAATTTGTTTTCCAAAGCTAAATCTTTGCTGTTTATGTTCTTATGTTTCCCTCGTATTTTTGTACGTGCAGGTTGGTGAATATCAAGGTGCATACAAGGTTAGATTTGCTTACTAAAGAGATAATTTTGTAAATTTTTATTGTCTTTAAAGACATTCTTTGGAACAAACAAAGCGCTTGTCTGATAATGCTGTCTTAACCTCAATTTTTGTGTAGATATCAAAAGGTCTTCTGGACAAATATGGCCCTGAAAGGGTTCTTGATACTCCGATCACAGAGGTTATTCTTGTTACTTGACATACCTGTATTACTCTTTGTTATTTTCAATTTGCCATTTTGCCTTTGTTACTTTAGTTGTTATTTGAGCATACACAAGGTTATCTCCCTTTCTCGTGAACTTTCATGTACATGAATCATGCAAGTGTTACTCTTTATTTGCTTTAATAGCGGCTGTTGCATGACGTAATCTTTGGTATGTGCTTTGCAGGCAGGGTTTACTGGGATAGGAGTTGGCGCTGCTTATTATGGTTTGAAGCCTATCATAGAGTTTATGACGTTCAATTTCTCAATGCAGGTTCAATAGCATTTTTATTTAAGATTATCTATTTGATGCAGTATGTTTTCTAATCCGTCAATTAAGGGGAGTTATATATATGGTGCTGAATATCAGTTTTTAAGCCGAGTCCAGGAGAAAAGTTTCTGGCCTTCTATAAAATTCTGTATTTATAGTTGTTACAATTACAGTTGCAAGAAATCTTAGTCTGGATTTTTCTGCAGGCAATTGATCACATCATTAATTCTGCTGCAAAATCAAATTATATGTCCGCTGGCCAGATATCTGTGCCCATCGTTTTCAGAGGACCAAATGGGGCTGCTGCTGGTGTTGGTGCTCAGCACTCTCACGTATGTCAAATCAGGCGATTCTCTTCTTATATGGCCAGCAACAATGCACCCTTTGACTTCGAATATTATATTAAAATTTCCACTAATTCGTTTCCTCTTTGATGTAGTGTTATGCAGCATGGTATGCCTCCTGTCCTGGATTGAAAGTGCTTGCTCCTTTTTCATCTGAAGATGCTCGTGGATTGCTGAAAGCTGCCATACGAGACCCTGACCCTGTTGTTTTCCTTGAGAATGAGTTGTTGTAAGTGATTAATTTGAGTTGACTGTAATTTCAGATTTCCCTTTCTCACGCTAAACATATTGGCTGGCTCAATTTTTCTGCTTCAGGTATGGTGAATCATTTCCTGTTTCAGCTGAAGCTCTTGACTCTAGTTTTTGCCTTCCAATAGGGAAAGCTAAGGTGATTACTTAGGCTAACGAAATTATGTGCAGAATGATTTTCGATTCATTTAACTCCTATACAACCACATAGTTTTATAACATCACATTATGGTGTTCATTTTAATCCTATTTTATGGATTCAGATTGAGAGAGATGGAAAAGACGTGACTATTACAGCATTTTCAAAGATGGTGGGCTATGCTCTTAAGGTTTGTCTCTCACACCTCCTTCAACTGTCTTTGATTTGTTGTTTGTTTGCGGGGTGTTTTTTTTTTTTTTTTTTGGACATGGAACTTTTATGGACCAGAAAGCAGACTTGAGTTGGTGCCATTAACATAATAACTTATTTGAATTTTGCATGGAAACTGAATATCTGTCTAATATTTTTTCTGAAGGAGTTAATAGTGTAAATATTTATTCCATACACCATTGTTTGTTGAAAGCAGCATGAATAAAAGGTTGTGTTATGGCGTTTAAAATCTCTGAGATTTCCAATTTGCTTATGCAATTGGGCACTATTGCCTTGTTGCTTCAAGTTGTGATGGATAGGATTATGTTGAAAATTGTGTCATTATTTTCACTGTTTGGCATGCTTTAGTAAAATTTCTTTTTTTCCTCCATTTGGAGTAATTCTATGGTGTTTTGTTCAGGCTGCTGAGATACTTGAAAAGGGAGGGAATCAGCGCTGAGGTAAATTATTGTTGAAAGAACATGAAATTCTTTACGCTGTCCCTGTACTAGTTTTAGATCCAGCAATGACTTTTTATATCTATATAGGTCATTAACCTGCGGTCAATTCGGCCACTGGATAGATCCACCATCAATGCTTCAGTTAGGAAAACCAACAGACTGGTAACAGTTGAAGAAGGATTTCCCCAGCATGGTATCGGTGCTGAAATCTGGTTTGCACATATCCTCTTATTCGTTGTTCAAGTTAAATTTTGCATTTTGTACATGCTATTTATGCTTACATTTTTTACTTTTCTTTGAAATAGTGCATCTGTTGTTGAGGGTAGCTTTGGCTATCTTGATGCACCAGTTGAAAGAATTGCTGGTGCAGACGTTCCCATGCCTTATGCAGCTAACCTAGAGAGAATGGCTGTCCCTCAGGTATGTAGATTACAATAATTCCATTGGATGTAGTAGTTGGTACCATTTATATCAGTCCATTCGGTGATCAGTTGACATAAATTTATTTTTCATTTCGTAATGGTCTGTGCTTTTTATGCTTGGTTAATTGCACAGGTTGAAGATATAGTTCGTGCAGCAAAGAGAGCATGCTACAGAGCCATGCCTGTGGCTGCAACCACTTAGTCCTGCCAATTTCGTCTGCAAATCATCTCCCCGCCAGGTAGTCATGAAATTCTACTTTTACTAATTCCACTTTGGGTTCTCTGTCCGTCCAATTATTTTCTTGCACGTCATGGAAATGGAAATAACTACCTCATATTTAGTCACTTGACGGTTCTAAAATTCTTATTCGATTATGATAATGTGTCAAAATCTAATTTATTAGTCAGAGAGCAAGGCAAGAAAAATAGATGGAGGATTCGGCTTCATGGTTCATAGAACAGTGGGTTTGCTTAGTTGAGCAAGTCTAATAGACAGCGATAATTGTTAATGGTTTCAGGAGATGGACTGTATATTATTTCTCTTCGCATCGCATACGGGGAGGAAATGTCAAAGAACTTGAAAAACTTTGACAGGAGCGAGAAAAAACATTTTGTGCCTCTGTTTTGTTGGTTTATATTTTGGCAGTCAACATGAAAACTGTTCTCCCCAAAAAAAAAAAAAAAATCCAACGCACAAGGTGTGCCTCTGGGAAGGTCTGCAAATGCTGTTTTGAGTTACTGCCTTCCCAATGAATTTTTTGTTCTTTCTTTCCCATTTGGTGACTCGATTGTGAGACATCCATCCCCCTGATTTATGTATTGTGCATCTCCAATCTAAGAGTTGTTATAACCAATTCATAATAAGAGGAATAAATGATTGACAACAAAAAGTTAGAGAAGCATTTAAATTTTTGGCACTATAACGATATGTGTAGTTCATTCCATTTACTGAATTAGCCATGATGTGTGTTTGTTTTTTTTTTTTTTTTTTTAAATAGCTATATGTTGTTTTTGTGTCCTCGTGAATTTTACGTGCTTTGATTTTTTTTTTCTTTCCTTTTGTGGCCTAGAATGCGAATTTTATGAGTTATGATACCGTTGTTTGTAATTTGCTTACGGCTAGCTAGCTTAGCATTTTGTTTTTAAAATGACACGAATGAAGATTTGATTAAGATGATGTTTAAAGAATTTTCATCATTCTTCACACATGAAACGAGGAATGAAAGTGATAGTAAAAATGATGTATGGTTTAGCATGGAAGAGATGTCCATTAAATGGGGGAACAAAAAGATGGGTGTCACTTTTAAAAAGTGTTGAATGTGTGGTCTTTATATATTATTAACTTAAGAGGGTAAATGTAACGCCTGTTTATATACGTCACAATAATTGTTACTTTTAATATTAATATTATATTTTGAGATAATAATTCAAATAAAATATTTATACTCAAACAAATATCTTAAGAAAAACATGCATGATTTTTTTTTGGATACTACTTATTGAATCTGATTCTCTCACTTCGATTAGTCCAACGAAACACCTATCGTGTTCAGTTAATCGATCACTTGTAGAATCGGTTAGTTTACAATACAATTATTTACTAAATTATAGACACATAAAACTTAAAACAATGTTTAAGTCTTTCGAGAAAAATACTTATATGTCTAAATAATTTAACGTATCAAAATAAAAAACATAGTATAGTCCTCAAGAAAGCACAATTAAAGAAATATTGAACAATCTCAAAATTCTATAAAAAAATAAATCAAGTCTTAATTCAAAATTAATGCGGAAAGTAACATTAATAAAAAATCATTGTTCAAGTCATAAATTCTTTTCATGGCGTGATTTTACTTCCAATCCAACACTTCTAACGTACACGCTTGTCTTCGTCCTCCACATATTCCACATGCCTTTTACCTTTGTCTGTAACATGATATAAAACTAAGTAAGCGTAAACTTAGAAAGTACACTTTTTTATTTCACAATATAAAATATTTCATAAAAATCATTACATAATATCGTAATCATAATTATAGTAGTGCACGAGGCATAAGTTTATATAAAACATATCTTTTCATTTAAACTTTCATATTAAAACATTATTTATTTTATCTTTAGGGACATCATAAACATAAATATCATAGGCGCACTGTCATGAGAGGAGTGGAGTAGCTAGTACCAAACCAAACATGACAAGCCAAACCTTTGGGACATCATAAACGTAAATATAGGGTGTACAACGCTTAAGTAAGTGATACATATATATATATATATATATATATATATAAGATTTCTTTGAAAAACTATCATAAACCATAAAAAACAAAAAGGAACATAAAAACATCATAGAGAAAATTTATCGTAAAAAGGTCTTGAAATTAGAACATTAGATCACAAACCTTTACTTATATGATATTGCTTAGTATTTTCATAAATTTTATCATGTTGCAGGTGAGAATATACTTACTTATCTTGCTTTCTTACTAAACTTTAACTTAGGTGATGTTGTCGTTGTTCTCGGTGTGCTTGCCTTTTGGAGTGTTCACGTCAATCATTCATATAATACATTAAATTAATATTCCTTTTCATGATATCATTTAATACCATATTATATCATCATATATCATTATTAACAAAACAAAGCAACTTTGAATCACAAACATGCACTTAAAGTCAATAAACATAAGGATAGAAGACTTGACCTTTAATGACTTAGAGAAATTAATCTCAACTTATAAGCATGAATAAAGTGTAAGAATTATTCCATAACATAAATACCATATATAAACATTATTCAAATTTTCTTCTCTTGAAAATATTAATTCAAAATACCTTTTTCTAATTTTAAAACATTTAAGTAAATCTGCCAATAATAAAAACTGCCTGACCTTTAAGAATTCATAACCTTGTATCTTTTAATTCATATTCAATTAGAGCACGAAAATTTGCAGGAATAAAGTTAACATATATATATATATATAATACCTAGATTTTTCTTTAGCCAAAAAAAGTTCATTTGATAATTAAAATAAATAACATATTCAATACCATAAAATCCGCTAGCAAAGTCTAGACAATAAGCAGTCCTAATCAAAAG
Organism: Artocarpus hirsutus; assembly: GCA_946598075.1. Lineage (NCBI taxonomy): Eukaryota > Viridiplantae > Streptophyta > Magnoliopsida > Rosales > Moraceae > Artocarpus > Artocarpus hirsutus. Next base: position 63,313 of record CAMOHE010050514.1, on the reverse strand, counting down.
TTATGTATTAAATTATTTATGTTATAAAATAATTTATAAAAATTATTACATATAATAGACACATAAAATAATAACATATCCAAAATTTAGCTTCAAATAAATTCAGAGTAATTCAATTCAGAGTTAATATTAACATCAGATATGCTAGATTGTGAACATATTCCATTCAAACTTTTTTTATAAAATCAAATATGTATGACATGCTTCTAAAATTCTTATGTAACATGGCTAACATATAAATATAAGTTAAAAAAATAATAAATCATGCAAAACATATTTTAAAATATGATTTATCATCTTATGAATTACATATAGCATATCAGGTAGACATTTATAACCACTGAGTACTTGTCAATCGGCGAATTTTATCTTAAAACGTAATAAAGATATGAAGCTAAAACTTTACAGATATTTAGTAACATATCAACAACGATTCATAATTTTTTTAGAATTAAAAGACGTTTTTTGCCTCATAAAATGGACTGTATAAAACACAAATACAAATCTGCCAGCAATTAAAATTTCGTGAGCAGTGTTTGATTGAAAGCTCATAATCCTAAAATTATTTTGAACAAAAATTTATAAAAAAATCCTAAACATTCCTAACTTGTATGTATACATCAGATCCAAAAATCATAGCAAAATAAAATCATTTGATTTCAAAACGTTGCCAACCACCTTATCGACAAACCAAAAATCCTAGAATTTTCTTGTCACACTTCGACAACAAAACCTTATTTTCATGAAATATCATGATATTATATGAACATAAATGCTTTCAACCATAAAGTAACATTGTTATAATCAAAGTATTAGACAAAAATTATTGTTCATACAAATATACATGCATATACATTCACAACCATAAAAGAACAATTTTCTAATAAAGTTTATCACAAAACATTATACATCAATTATAAGAATTCAAAACCATGAAAAATTTAAAACATACCTTTAATTTTTATGTTTTTTTCAACAAAGACGAATACTTGTACACAAAATCTCTAAATAATTCCTTCTAGTTTGCCTTTAAAAAAAATAAGAGTAATGAATTTTGGCTTTAAGAATTAAAAAGATGACGCAGGCTTTCTTAGAGAGATTTTTTAGAGAGGGTGAAGCAGAGAATTTTTCTTGGCTAGAAATTAAGTGAATGAAGACTTTGGTGGCTTACAGGTATATTTGTTGGTTTATGAGAAAGAAGAGATTAGATGAGTGTAAAAAACTTAATCCTAATCTAATTAGATTCTCCTCTTTTTTTTAAATGACTGCAATCCTAATCTAATTAGATTTATCTCTTAGAGTGTAATCCTAATCTAATTCAATTTCACTTTTTTTGTTTTTTCTTTTTCTTTTCTCTTTTTTTTTTCTTATATTTTCTTTTTGCACGGGAACTGCCATTTTCTTCATTTAATCTTAGCGTGTATATATATAATATATTAGAACTTTTTTTCTTTTTTTTTTACTAGTTAACGTAATATATATATAATATATAATATAATTATATTATATTATATTATAATATATGATATAATATATAACATAATACAATATAATATAATATAATGTAAATATATTATAATATAAATAATAAGATTAACGTACGGTTAAATGTATATATTATAATATAATATATTATAGTATTATATAATATAATAATGCAATATAATATAATTATAATACAAAATTATTTATATACAACAATAATATATACTTTATCGCTCTAAAAAAATTAATTTACATATTATTCTTTTAGAGATTTTATATCATTTAGTTTCTTAACGTCATAACTAAAAAATGCTACATATGTAATTATCATCACATCATTAATATTATAAAAGTAGAAAAATATGCAACAACATTCATGTTATCATCAAGAATATAGCTCTAGAGTATTATAAAGATTATAAAATTAGAGTAAGTTGAAACTCTTAAAAAAATTACTTTAACCTTATCATCATTTTTGACATGAACATCCCGAGCACATCGATCTCACATGGCTATCACCTATCACCTACGATATCACTAAATAAAAAGTTAATTTTCTTAACATCAATAATAATAGCACTTAAAATATCACATTTTAACATTAAACTAACAAAAGTGTCCGTAGAAGAAAACGGCGGGCGTTACAGTAAAATTCCAATAGAACTGCTCAAAATTAAGAAGTGAGTTGAAGGCGTTAATTCCTTATAGGCTGTTTTGGGAGAGTAGCTGGAACTGAAAAATGTTTTGAAAACTTTAGCATGTTTAAGTTTTATAGAGTAGCAACTTTTTACTTTTTATTATAACTGACATTGTAATAATTTTTTGTTTTTTACTGTTACTGTTAAGAGCTTTATACTTTGTTGATTGGAATCAACCGAGATTATTTATTGGTTGAAACCAATCGAGTTGCCAAGTAGAGGATTAATTTGTCAAATGTTGTTTTGTAAAACACGCATAGATGACCCACTCCCACTCTTATCCTCTTTATTGGGATTAAACAGCCAATCCTGCTTTCAAAGTGGTTTAATTGATAATAGTTGACTTTTGAGCAAAATCCATGCAATTTATAACGTCTCCACTGGTGTGAAAGAACTCTCTAGTTCATTGTCCATTACTATTTGGGAGGATTTCTTTGATGTGATATAAACTCATGGATTTGGTTTACATTTCCTTTTTTTTTTAAAAAAAATATATATTCCTTTCATTTTTTTGACTTCCTAATAATACTATGCCACATCAATTAAAATATTTTAACTTAGATAATATTTTAATTTATATGAGATTTTAACTGTGCCATGATATTAATAGTTAGATATAAAAGGAGACAAAAACAAAAGAATGTATGAGTTAAATCTTGTACTGTGTTATTCTTATGGAGTTTTATTAAATTTCTTTTAATATATAGGACATTGCTATGGTCCTCCTGGAAGAATTATACATCCATCATAACATATGAAAATAAAAAGTGTAACATAATATTTATATAACATAACATTAAAAACGTATAACACTAAGAAATTTATTTATGCCGACTATTGTTACACCTTTATGTCTGTATTATGTTAAATAAAAAAATTAAAGTATAATAATAGTTTGAGATAACTAAATCTTTTGGGATCCCACAACTTTTTAATGTTTCTATAATGTTAAATAATAACCATGTAATTAAATAGATGCTATGTTATGTTTTTTTTTTTAATTTATATGTTATGGTGAAAGTATAGTCCTATGAAAAAACTAGGAAAAAGTTTGTACATATACATAACTATGTTGGTGGAATTTTAATGCGATTGATTAATCTCCACAAGCTGGGGCCGAGCATATTTTGCAAGGAAAAACGTAGCACATAATCTCCTCTACTTGTTGAAAAAGTTGTGATTGTTTGATGGATGTTTCATAGGAATATGCATGAAAGCTGACCTTAGGAAGACAGCCATGAGCCATCATCACGGCAGCTGATTGACAAAATCATTCACTCAAAAAACGGGGGGAGACTGACATGGTCCAAAAAAAACACGCTTTCTTGACCAAAATTATATACCCTCTGCCACTTTTTTTCTACCCTATTTAACTTCTTGTGGTCTTTCTTGGATTGCCATTTTCACATTTTTTTTAAATTAATTAATTATTTATTTTGTAAATGCTCGTGGGTCATAGGGTTGTTGCAATGAACTTTGACGCCCTTATCTGGGAAACATTAAAAAAAGGAGCAAATTCTTTGATGGAGATCGAAAGAGATACCCATTAATGTGTATCTATCTTTTCACTGTCAAGTTTGCATAAAAAAGTGATTTTTACAAGATGTAACAGTAAGACAAATTCTTTAGTTGAAACCCAAAAAAATACCCCCCCAGTTTATATTTATCTTTCAATTGTAATATTTGCAGGAAAAAAAGAAAATAATTTAAATATGATTTATTGGTTTCAAAACATGCCAAAATCGTAAAAAATAATAAAAAAAACCATACAATGCAAGAAAAAAAAAAGCAACTTTACTTTATTTTGAAATTATGTATTAGGTACTTGGAACGATGCAAAAGGAGTAATACATTTGGCTATTTGTGGTTGGTCTTGATTATTGACAACTTTGAATTCAGCCGAATGAATCATAATCGATTTCGAATATAAATGTCTACATTTATATGTTGAATTCTTATTGTATTTCTCTCTCGTTTTTATATCAGCAATTTTCAATGTTCACAATGAATGCCAAATAATTTTCAGATCAAAATACAACATGTAAAGACCTTACCTATGTAACCGTTACTTAACTTAAACATAATTGTAACATAAATATACTTTAACATAAAGTACTTGAAATTTGCAGAATAAATTAATTTTTTTTATATGGATTATTGTTATAGAATCCTTAACATATAACCTTAAAAGAAATAATAATCAATTTTCAAAACTTAATTACATAAATCTAACATAATAATTAATTTCACAAATGAGATAATAACATAATAAATCATAATATTACACACATCATAACATAAAATAATGTAACAAATCACTGATCATACATTTTTATAAATTTTTTATGAAAACATTTAAAACAATTTATTTTAAAACAGTTCATGCTGTAGGCGAAAGTTCTATTTATCTAGATTCTGAGATGAGCGGGTCCAGTTGTATCTCACGGTATCTATAATCTACGAAGCATCCTCTGCAATGTTTCTTGAGCGACCATGAATGGCTAGGAATGCTTCCTGGAGATCATACATTGCTGGAAACATCATATTGTAGTTTGAGTCGCCTTGATCTACGTGTAGCTGGTGCCAGATGATTTTCATCAGAGTGGAATTAGCTCGAACGGAGGGCACCATCATGTTTAGAGTGTCGAAACGAATCGGGAGGAGGTCTTGGATCATCGATTGGAGGTCCGGATCACAAAGGTCACCGTTGACTGACGGTGGATCGATGTTGATAAGGCTCCGTTGGTAGACAGGCTTAGGCCTATCCCCCTAAATTGACCCTTCTGGGTTGAATGGCAATGTCAATTTCGCTCCATTTGGTCTCTAACCATGCAAATCAAAGCTAGACGTCGGCGACAAAAATTGAGACTCTGATCATGGCTTTCCGGCGAAGCTACCATGCAATTGAGTTGGGGCTTTCCTTCCCTGACATCCCCTAAGTGTTTTCCCCTTAACAGCGTGGCTTAACATGGCGTGGAACGATGGTTTTGAGATCACCACGGTGGCGTGTGATGGTGGGTTCGTTCTCCGACGAACAGTGGTGCTATCGTGCAATTAGGTGGGGCTTTTTACTCACTGACATCCTCTGATTCTTCTGGTCTGGGCAGTGTCAATCACCGATGTTAGAGCTGGCAAAACCGACGGTGGAACAATAGCGGCAGTGGTGGTAGATGGGTAGACCAATCTGGCAACTGTTGAGGTGCAACCATGGGTGGGTCTTGTTCCTCTCATCGTGGTGGTCGTGTAGGAACAAGAATCATATCGATCGAATGTCGGACGGAGAAGATATCAAGCCAGAAAGAAATGGGTTTTCCTGCCACTTTGATCAGCGAGTGAGGCTTGCTTCGGTAGAATTGTGGCCGGCACGACACCTAGTTGGAATCAGTTTGTCGAGAGCTTTCCGTTGGTGTGGGAGGTGTTGAAAACGAATGCCAAAATCTTGACCGAAATTAGAGGAGAGGGAAAATGTAGAGAAAGAAAGTAGAGAGAGAGTGAAAGTTGATTTTGTGGGATATTTTTCTTCCCCATTTTGGCTGCATTTTCCTGTTTTTATAAACACTAATGCTAGTCTTTGATTTTTATACTGTGTCGTGATCGGGTTGATCAAATTTTGATACATAAACTTAAAATTCCTATACATATAATTATACTCTTTAAAACTGTAAAAATTCTTGCTCTGTTAAAAATAATTTCATAAGCTCTAATCTCTTACTGAACTAATATCATATAAGAATTTTTACAAAATCATAGTAAGTTGAAAAATTTTACTTTTAACACATAATCTCAATTTAAATATTTTAAATTGAGATTCTTATAATTCTCACCACTATGGCTCATACATGAAATTAACGAATCACAAACTTTTAGTTTAACACATTATATAATTATTTTTAGCATACTGTCATAACATTATATTATTACATGTTTCATAAATAAAGCACATAAATTTGTATATTCATAACATTATTTATTTCTAAAGCATATAGCTATTAAGACTTTAAAAATTTACCTATTTATAATATCTAAACTTGTACTTTCTCAAATATTTAGCTGAAAAATTATAAAAAAAAATTCTTAATTAATCATACTTATTAATTTTTTGAATTTTTTAAGTCATCACACAACAATTCAAGCTCACGTCGTTTTAGAGTTTCCACTTTTTTAAATGTCACGGCAAGTTGACCAATAAGACTATGAATACTTGCTATCCCTTATTTGTACTACACAAATTATTTACCGGATCATTATAATAATTTGTCCTAAAAGTTACAAAGGAAATAAAGGACACTAAAAAAATATGAAAAAAAACACTACTAAAAAATACGAGATTGAACTGTCAAAATTTTATTTTAATATTCTATTTTTCTTTATTTAATATACTTATTGGTATGTCCCTTTATTGGCCAAAAGAGAAAAATTGCTTTAACTTAATTTGTTTGATAGAAAAAAGTTACTTTCATATCTATTCAATTTATTTTTATGGAAATTATCATTTTAATTTAATTGATTAGTACGTAGTTGTGCGGGGGCCACCGGCGACGGCATAGAGAGCTCTGCTCCGTGGCAGGAATAGTCAACGGAGATCTGGTAAATTGTATTGATTTTTCGCATCAAAATTATATAATTAAAAAGGGAGGAAATAGGAACAAGAAGGGAGTTCGTCCCAAAAAAAAAAAAAAGAGAGTGAGATTTGTTTTTTGGCCGGAAAACAAAAAGAGAAAATGATTAAAGGAAAAGTTTACTACAAAAAGCAAACGGTACGTTTGCATCATTTCCTGCTATCTACTTTAGAAAAAAAAAAAGAACTATTCATTTTCATGCGTATGAACTTGGTACTTAAAAGAGTAAACGTTTGATATATACTGTATTTTTTAAATCAAATTTGATTATTTTATTAATAACAGAGTCGAAAACCGAAAGACTTAAATAGGATTACTAAAAAAAAAAAAAAAAAAACACAGGGATTAATTATATTAACTATTATTTTTCTTTTACCGGAGAAAAAATTTTATTTTTTATTATTCTCGGAATTAATATTCTTGTTGTTATTATAATGACGTGACCAAGGAATGGAGTTGACGAGAAACAGGTACTTGCTCTTTTGCCCCCGGCTTTCCGTTTTCAGATTTTCTTCTTCTTCTTCTTCTTCTTCGTTAAGGTTCTTGAGTAAAATTGCCAAAAGATATATTTTTTTTCCGCAAAGAAAAAGGCAAATTCGTTGAATACAGAGGCTTTGGTTTGATTGCTCTGAATTGATTTTCTTTGGTTCCGGTGTTGGATCGTTGAGCGGGAAGGAAAATGAAAACGTCGCTGAGAAAATTGCGAGGTTTTACGCCTCACAAGCAAGGAGCTAAGGATCGAAGGGATCTCTGGTCTCTCGCTCAATTCGACGAGCTTGCACGGGCATGTCAGGTACGTTTTCTTCTTCTGTTTGGTTGCCGAGAAACTGTCGGAAGAGAATTGGAAGGACTGGGGACAAAAAATAAAATAAAATCCGAAGCTATGGATTTTATAGCGTCTTCATTTTGCGTTTACCTTCACGATTTTCAAGTTTCTTTTTTGGGACTGCAGCGCTTGAATTTTGCTTACGCGAAGCTAATTTTCCGTCTGTTTGGTAGCCGAGAAATTATAGGAAGAGATTGGAATTGACTGGGAGAAAAAACCTGAAGCTTTTTAGGTTTTTAAGCGTAAATTTTTTTTTTATTTTGACAATTTTAAGTTTTTCTTTTTCGTCCTCCCTGACTACAGGGGACGAATGTTTCGAACAGGAAACTAAAATTAAATTGATTGAAAGGACGTCTGGAATTAGAAACCTAGGGCTTTGACAATATAGGAAAGGCTGTTTTACTCAGTATTTTCTCTCTTGGTAGAGGTTAAGAACTATAGTATAATAAAGATTGAAACTTTGATGTAGATAGACCATGAGCTAAAATTGTGATTGCATTGCCAAAAACTTTGTTTCTGTTGAAGTTGGCGAATGGTGTTGTGTTTTTGTTTTTGTTTTTGCTTTTAGAGTTATAGTTCTATGAAGGTTTGTTTGGACGTGATTATTTACCAAGAATTTATTTTTTGTGGTCTCGTTCTTGAAGGACATGCAAGATATGAGAGATTGCTACGACAGTTTACTTGCCTCGGCAGCAGCCACTGCAAATAGCGCCTACGGTATATAAGTGTCATTTTTTTTGTTCTTTTTATCCTCAGCATTTTTTTTTCTGGGATGTGTTTTGTGATTTAGTTATTGAAGTGAAGTGACATGATTGTCCTGATCGAAGCTTTCTTAAGTAGCGCTATGAAAAGTTCCATTTTCTATGAATGTATCTTTATCAACTTATGAGATCATGTTAGATGATTTGTCTACTAAATTTAACAATATGTTACACATTGGTAGAGCAAGCAGATCAACTCTTGACTTTCTGTGTCCTATATTCATCATTAGTCTTACATCTTTCCCTTTGTTTCAGAGTTCTCGGAATCATTGCAGGAAATGGGTGCTTGTCTTCTTGAGAAAACTGCGCTGAATGATGACGAAGAAAGTGGTAAAGTGTTTGACTGCAAAATAATGTTTTACCTCTAACTTTCTCCCCTACTAATTAATTTCTCGAAAAGGTTCGGGTATAAGATGGAAAGATAACAGTTTGGTTGACGGAAGATCAAATCTTCTCACATATTATTTCCCCTAAAATCTTGGAAATTAAATCAGATAATGTATAAGATTTTTGTCTCTGTGCATAAAAATGTTGCAGCATTATCCAGATTCAAATATTGTTCCTGGTACTTCTTCCCACAGTTCTAAACTTTAATCATATTTTATATTATCAAATGTAGTTGATTTTCAAGGAATTAATTTGTTTTTCATATTTCAAATGCAGTTGATTTTGTAAGGATTTAATTCTTTGAATTGTTATATTAATTTTGTACAAAGTGCAATTATTTGGTCTTTTATGAGCATCGTATGATTACAAAATTCCTGTTAGTCCCCATCTAGTTTTTGGCAAATACATGCTTAACTTATTGCTTTCGCCTTTTTTAAACAAAAAATAAACACAAACAAACACATATGCAGGGAAAACGCATGAATTCTACCAATTTGGTGTGGAACTATTTTGCTTTAATTGACCTACCAATGTGCGGTGAAATCATATTTTCTTTTCTTCTGTTTTTATGCAGGAAAGGTTCTGTTGATGCTGGGGAAAGTGCAGTATGAACTTCAAAAACTTGTTGATAGCTATGTGAGGCCTTATTTTTGTGTCATTTTGAAGATTCTTACTTGAGTTTGTCATTGTATTATGTTTAGTTATTTCTTTACGTGTTGCAGCGTTCTCATATAAACCAGACCATCACAGTCCCATCAGAATCTCTTCTTAAGGAACTTCGTATAGTTGAGGTATGTAGCAATGATTTGATTACACATGGAAGTTTGTAGCGTCCAGTATTCCCTTATTTGTTGTTTTCCTTGTATGATCCTCGACCATTTAACTGAGAATTTTGTAATTACAGAGCTGAAGTGTTTAAGCGTTTTACTTCTGAACAAGTATGTATTGTTATCTGCATGTTGCCATTGGAGCACCTTATAATGCACTCTGTGATATTGTTGCAGGAGATGAAGCGGCAATGTGATGAAAAGAGGTCTGTCATATATGTTTTTCATACGCACATGTTCATGCAGAGACGCACACAAAGACAATTGTTTTAACGGATGTCTATTATTATTAAATTGTCTACAGAGACGTATATGAATATATGAAATCTAGACTGAGAGAAAAGGGGAGGTCAAGAAGTGGTAAAGGAGAAAGCTTTTCTATGCAGCAATTACAAATGGCTCGTGATGAATATGATGAGGAGGCAATATTATTCGTTTTCCGCTTGAAATCTCTGAAGCAAGGACAATCTAGAAGTCTTCTTACACAGGCAGCTCGTCACCATGCTGCACAGGTACTCTTTTTCTTAGTCATTCTTTTAATCATTCATTCATTCATTCATTTATTCTTTGACTTGGCTAATGCGGGTGTTGCGCTATTTTCTGTTTAAATCAGTTGTGCTTCTTCAAGAAGGCACTCAGGTCACTTCAGGCAGTAGAGCCACATGTGAAACTGGTGACTGAACAGCAGCATATTGACTACCATTTTGATGGTCTTGAAGATGATGATCCATATGACGATGACGACGATAGCGATGATGGTGATGATGATAGCTATGATTCAAATGACGATGGTGAACTGAGCTTTGACTATGGGCAAAATGACCAGCAACAAGATGTTTCTACGTCACGAAACTCCATGGAGGTTGTCAAATTGGATTGTTTCACTTCTAATTCAGATATAGTTACAGCTTAATTCCCTTTTTCAGTTGCCTTTGCCAGTCATTAAGAAATAATATAGGAACCAATCTTAAAGACTGGCATTCCTGAAATTTATCCTTATATATATTCATATATGTATGTATATAGAAGTGTGTATATATAAACTTACACGCTCACACAAGAACTCATACATTCATATGTGTTATGCATTGTCATGCACGTGTGGGCAAATACATGTGTGTCAAGTCTCGTGCGAGTTTTAGAATTTTTGTTTCGTACGTTTTGCTGCAAGAGGTAACTGTGAGTTGTTTAAATTAGCATAACCTGAAGGACAATTTTTGTTATATATGTATAGCAACAAAAACTAGAAACTCGTTGATGTAGGAAAAGAGAGAAATTATCGGATATATTATTGAGCGTATGATATGGATCAGAATTGGAAGGACATGGGAAAGAATATTTTTGAGACAGGATGACCTCTATGTTTGTAATTCTTTTAAGTCAAAAAAACCATTCTGAATTTTTGGTTAACTGTATCTTTTTAATGCAGTTGGATCAGGTGGACCTTACTTTTCCAAAGGTTGCAAAGGTGGAAGATCCCAAGGTAAAAGAATCGTTCCATACTTCATTGTAATATGTTTGAAGATTTATTCTATGTTGTGCACAAATGGATTATATGGGGCTATGAGTCAATCGAATTTATGATTTGGATTTATGTAACAATGAGTACTTAAACATAGAACTGGGTAAACTGATTGCTTATTTTTGATTTGTTTTCTGATGCACTTCCTAAAACATAGAACCTGGGATATCTTGCCAAGTTTGATTCTAGAGCCGATACAGTTAACAAAATTCCCTTGTGAAAATTTTGAAATTATATCTTTGACTCTAGAAACTTGTAGTGTATTGACTTGGGAAGTTTTTTGCATCCTGCAGAACAATATTGCCAGTTTCCACAGAAGTCCGTTTTCCATCAGGGGGAGCACAGGCAGCCAATCCGCCCCACTTTTTGCTGACAATAAAGTTGATCCTGCTGAAAAATTGAGACAACTGCAGCCATCATTCTCACGAAAGTTCCACTCCTATGTATTACCAACTCCTATCGACAACAAAGGCTCAGTTTCTACAGGATCAGGTAATCCTATGAATAACACAATGCAGACAAGCCTAAGTGAGCGCACGCAGAATTTGTGGCATTCAACTCCATTGGAACCAAAAAAGTATGAAAAGATTTTTGCAGATGCCAAGGGTCTTCCACCAACTGTTACAGAAGTACAGTCTGTCCTGAAAGAGAGCAACAACATTTTGTCAACTTGGCTACCTCCTCCACCGTTAGATGGCCGTATATTGTCACGGCAAAATCAACTTGGTGCTTCTGATTCTAAAAAACTTAAAAGGCATGCCTTTTCTGGTCCATTGACAAGGAAACCATGGCCTGCTAAACCTGGTGCTTTGAATCATCCACATATGTTCTCTGGACCTCTACTCCGAAATCCAATGCCTCAGCCTTCATCATCACCACCTAAAGCCTCCCCAGGTACTTCCCCTCCTTTTATGTCCTCACCTAAAATTAGTGAGCTTCATGAACTACCCAGGCCTCCTGCCAGTTCCTCCCAGGCTTCAAGATCATCGGGTTTGGTTAGTTATTCAGGCCCAATAGTGTCTAGAGCTCAAGTTCATTCCACCACAAAAATGGGGAGAAAATCTCCGTTGCCAAAACCTCCTCAAAGCATTCCTCGCAGTTTCTCCATACCTTCAAGTGGTTCTAGGAATGCAGATTTACATGTGCCAAGCCCAATGGAAGTTTCTCCCAACTCTCAGAGTGCCGAAGTCCCTGTCTCACCTCCTTTATCGCCAATTATCCTATATAACAAGTAGCCATCATCAACCAGTTTTGAGATTGCTTGAGGTTGTTTAAACTAGAGGTAATCGGTGGTTCTGATTTCTGAAATGTTACGAGATATATATATATATATATATATATTTTTGTTTTGTCCAAGAACGGTGAAGAGACTTATTTTTTTCCCCCTGAAAATGAATTGTCATTTTGGAAATGCTTGGTAAGAGAGGGGATAGGCTAGATTTGTTAGAAGTCCATAGGATATCAGTTTCTCTCCAAATCTGTATCTCTTTCAGGATTTAGTTTCAAAGAAACATATAGAATAGGTGAAGCATGCATTTTTCTGTTGGGGAATCTATGATGAAAAGAGAGACAATTCTCAATCATTGCGAAGAGATGCAAAAATTGCTGTGGTTTGTTGAGGGATAATAACAAGGAAACTCACAAAAACTACGTTTGTTGGACATGATATCCTAGTTGAAGTGATAAGATCATGACTTATTTGTTACCCTTGTCCAAAATAACAAATATTCATGTTCAAACAATTCAAATGACGGAAGAAAAATGTTGCATTAGTTGTGATGTATTTCTCTGTAAGCTTCATATTTCATTATTTGTGTTTTCCTTTCACAAATACAGATTATATTCAATTGACGCAGGTGAAGATCGTCTATTTACGGCCAAGTTTTGATTCTAACTTGGGAACAAAAAAACACTTGGTGAAGTGTTGTTTCTCGTTAGCGTGTACAGGTGCTGACCATGTAAACGTCTTTTGTCTGTGATATTTTACTAATTGGTTTTGTTAATCATTCTTGTCCATTAATTATCCAAACATGATGGACACATGACACGGATTAACTAAATAATTTTTTCGTGGTGTTCCATCATTGAGCAATTTTGTATGTTCTCCGAGCAATCAATAGTCAATTACCATTTCTATTTTCTTGCTTACCCTATCGTGTTATATATTGCTGAAATTCTGTCGTGTCATATTAGTACCAAAGTTCATATGCTGCTGTGCAATATTTTCTATTGAGTAATGCTAAGAATGCCAAATCTAATCCCAACTTATACCAACTCCATCTGAGTCGTCATTAATTCATTGGTAGATGTAACCTATTGATATGATAATCTTTTGAATGTTTACCAATAAAAACATGACAACACATAAGTTGGTATACAGTCAGGATTAGTATTGGTGTCCTAGCATTTTTCTTACTAATTCTTTTACAGAGTCCGGATTATTTTTGTTCTTTTCCTTTTCTTTTTGGGTGATGTATAGATTGTACCTCAATGGCAAATGACATATGAATTACCTGCCAAGTGCTCATTGAGAAGGCTAAATATGAAAACCTCAAAGGGAAACAGATCAGCTTCACACAATTGCATCTGCACTAGAGTCTAGTTATTACACTGACATTAAACAGGACCATTCAAATCTTTTAATGTCTTTATTTTTACACATGTATAACCATTAGCTATCCTGAAAACGACCATATCTCCACAGCAACCAACTGTTCTGAAAAATGCCTTCGAAAGTAATAGACAATTGATTGCAAACATGCCGATGGTTTCACTGTTCTTACTAAGACGTCTGATCCTGATTTGATTTTCTAGGTAATTCTTTTTTTTTTTTCCAGTGATTTGCTAAGTACGCTTTTTCTTTTTTGTAAAGTAGACCCATAAAGCCCTTAATCGGCAGCGCCTTGTTGGCCCTTGCTGCTTTTAAGCACATCATTTACAGCTTCCTCCAACTTCATATCTCACAAATCCCATCAGTTCTGGTCCTTCAAGTCTTGGGTTATTCTTGAAACTGCATCCAAACAATCAACAATAGCACAACCCAGGAAGAGTCAGATATCTAAACAGTGCGAGTTTTAATTTAGCAACGTGATCAAATTTTAACGGTGTGATCTATGAATGAGTGCACCTTTATATTGTATATTGTACTATTTTCACATGGACGCCCATAAATTATACCATTAAAACTTGATCAAACTTCCGAAAAACCTTGCTTTGGCTGTACGGCAAAACAATTTGCCCTATCATAGATTTATGTGGAAGGGTACAAATTTCTGCACCACAAATTTTAGATGGTTCAAAATTGTGCACGCACATATATTTTTGTATCCTTCCAAAGTTCCTTTAGTACTAGTGATAAGCAAGATTCAGATTAGTTAGTTTAATTCAATCAACCACCTTTCCTCTGATAACTTGGTGAAGGAGCCCATGGTTGGAATTGTACCGCAAAAATCGTTATTGGACAAGTCACTACACCCAAAAAATAAACATTATAGCGAGTCTAAAACAGAAAAAAAAAAAAAAAATATATCAACAATTCTTTAGTCACATGGATGAGATCATGACATACAGGATTTTGAGGTTTCCAAGTTTAGTAAGCTCCCTGGGAATCTTTCCACTCAATCTATTACCATTTAATCTCCTGCATTAGCTTTACGTAAGAGACTATAACCCAATTTCTACAAGTGAATTAGTTGAATAAATAATTTTTAACATTCATAGAAAAAAGAAAAACATAACATATATGTTTAACCAAGTAGGTGATATCTCAGTAGGAAGACAGAAAAAATACATACAAAAATTTGAGATTTGAGAGGTTGGAGAGAGAGGGAGGGATGTTCCCAGTGAGATTATTGTGATAAAGATCCAAGCTAACAAGGCTCTTCAATCCTCCAAGTTCCTTTGGTATGGGCCCCACCAAGTTGTTCATGTACAATTCCCTGGTACAACAGGCACCAAACCAACCAACCCTTCTTGTTAGTAAATGCCAAAAAAAAATTGCAATTTTATTAATAACCATGGCAAAATTAATGCTCTAATATTATTTCTCGTTTATATGGGACTGTTTGGCCGGTGGGGTTGGTGAGATTCGTCATAAATCTTCTTCTACTGTTGATGTAGAAAGAAAACGAAGCGTTATATTACTATTCTAGAAAGATGAAACTTTTTTGTCTCTTTTGTATCAAATAAACTTCATATTGCATGTTAATACACTTCTCTTAGTACTGATTGCAATGATAACTAAACTCCAAACTCACAGATGATGACAGAGTTACCAAATGGAAAGAAAAATAGCAAGAAATTATGACAAGTGTTGAAAGATTCTGCTCTGCTGATACTCACAGATACTGAAGGCGCTCAAGCTTCCCCAACTCAGGAACCAAACTGCCAGACAGATTTGCATTTCCAAGGTCTCTGCACATGTTTTTCTATTGATAATATTTCCCATCTTACTCATAAATCTCATTTTCTTTCAACAAAAGAAAATTATGCTCCAGAAAATAGAACTATAAAATGTTTTCTTTTAATGATTAATTGAGCCAAGTATAAACAAAAATAGAAAAGAAACCACAATAATAAAAAATATACCAGGCAAGCAAGTTACTCACAATTACTATGTGCCAACTACTTATCTATAATCTCGAGAAAGCTTTTATTATCATTTTCATTCAGACAAAAGTACTATATATGCTTTATAACATAACATAACATAACTGCAAAACCTTTTTTTTTTCTTTCTTTTTTTTCAAACCAAGAGCTTATAAGTTGTCATTAGTTTTTAAGCCACACAAAAACAGAAAGAAGGGACACATAATGAATGTACAAGACAAGCAATTGAAGCAGAAATGAACATATAAAGACAAAAATAAAAAATAAAAAAAAAAGACAAGAGAGAGGGATTAGAGAAATTACAGTCGAGTAACACGGTTATCAGAATCACAAGTGACATGGAACCATGTACAAGGATCAACCAAAGTGGGATCCCAACTCTCCAAAACGTTATTTGGATCCTTCACTGCCCTTCTTAATGCGTAAAGTGCATCTCCTGTTCATCATCATCCAAATTAAACCATAATATTACACACACACATAATACTACGTTAAAGACTTATTTCCACCTACAAATTATACCAGAAACTTAAGTACTTCAAGAAAAGAGCTAGATATGTTTATATAATGAGACGAGTAACGTTTTATGGTGAAAGAAAGTTACTACTAAAACTAACTAGCGCTTCTTTATATATATATATATATATGTATAAATAAATATGTATAAATAAAAAACTATAGCTTGTAATTTTTACCTTCTACGTTTGCATTTGTTGGTGCTAAAGACCAGGATACTATAACTATAAGAAGAGCAGAAAGCAGATGAAATGGAGCCAAAATCGCCATTAATTTGCCAAAGCTTTGGACTGTGTTATGTGGGCTTCAACTTACAGGAGTCAAAGATGCTAATGGGTTTTTGCTTTAGAGAGAGAGAGAGAGAGGTCTGGCTGTTTCTTTTGAGTGCAAGGAAGCAAGGAATCAAAACGTTGGAGAATTTATAGAGCCCATAAAAGGACTTGCTTTTTTTGCTAATTGGCAGAAGAGCTCTAGTTAATTAACTAATTATCAAAAGTTTTAAAATTGGTTGGGTCAATGTGCTTTTCTTTTGGGTTTGTGCTTTATTTTCATTCCACCACCCGTGCTTCTTTATTTATGATTATAATTCTTTTTTATAAAAAAAATGAGAGACACAAACGACAGTACGGATTATGATTTATGTCTACATCCGAATAAATGTAAACATGACTTAGGAAGTAGAGGTAAGTGTGACGCGTCAGCTTTCTGTATGGTGTATAGAACAGTTTCATAACACATCACGAAACTAAAATATGATTTGTCAAGCGCAAAATATTTGAGACAAAATAGTTATTTTATTGAACTTACAGAACTCAAAATATAGTTATGATAATAACGCATTATTTTGTTACGTCGGATTATATCAAAATGATATAAGAAAACCCATAAAAATCTAATACAACTCTCTAAAAATTTAATGGTTTCAAAAACTACATAGCTTTGATAGAATAATTTATGATAGAGTAATTTAGAGTGTTTAAACTCTAAATTCAAATCATCATGAATATGAAACTTTCATATGCTTATAACAGCTTGCCTTAATTGTAATACTCTATAATTTCGTATTAACATATTATATACAGAAAGCACACTGCATGTACGCACAAAGTTGAAAAGAAAAGAGACAGAACAACAGAATTTGCGTGTATACCAATAGCAGTATTGAAAAGAGCGATTAGGGTGGGAGAATCCAGGCATATCTTTTGAACTCTGTCGGAGCCAAATGAGACTTTGGCTTATAAACTGACACTTATCCATAGCTACAAATATTTAGTCTCTTTCTTTTTTTAATACACTAGACCAGATATTTTTCTTTTCTTTAATTATATGCTTTCCTCTAGATCTTGTATTTCTCTCTTTCTTTGTTCCAAGGTTAGAAAGTTAAGATACGGACAATTTAAAAGAGCAAAGCATAAATCGTAGGGGGAATAATGCAACTTGGAAATGTGTGGTGGTCGGGGAAGACTTTTCTGAAATATGGCTTATTTTTAATTTGAAGACTTTTTTGGCCTTTTTCATATGCAAAAAAGAATTTATTCCTTCAACAGTGTATTGGGTTTTGGAAAACCTCATTGATGCTTGGATTCGGCACTATGAGGTCTCTGTTTAAAAGCAAAGTAGAATTCTAGAAAAATCAACTAAAGTCAACTATGTTGCATCAAAGCTATTTGCTTGTTAATTGGCTTCCATATGAATTGTAAACATTCCTTTTTTCATTATATATACCTTTTCTTCTTGGTTAATAATAGAGAATCTTGCAGCATGACACAAAAAGGGTGTTTCATAACTGTAACATCATGTGAGAATTTTATACTGCAGTTTTTTACTGTAACATATGAGAGCTTTATATTATAAACAGTTCAAATCCTCGGTTTGAAGTAATTCCAAACACCTTTAAAAGATATATGATCTATCATTAAATCAAATCAAAATTACATAAAAACTTCAAAATATATACTAACAAAACTAGATGAAATGTTGACAATCAAACCAAGGTGATACCCTAAAAAAAATTCTCCTAATTCGTTTTAAGAACAGTGAAAGAATGCTAAAAGTTGGCACATAACCTGGAGAAACTATCCAACCTAAGCTTGAAGTCCATGTCTTTTTTTTACTCATAATCCTACCTTTTTTGGGTCCTTTTGGAGGGTGGTACACTAAGGAAGAGATTCTATTCTATCTCTACTATGACTTTAAGAGATCACTTAATGGTTCATCTAATTAAGCACCTTCAACATACAATGTGCAACTATGTAATTCAACAGGAATCCCGCTTCAAATTCCCTCCCTAGAAAGAGAGGGAAAAAGATAGGGAAAAAAAAGTAGAGGGGAAAATAATGTACAAAGGAAACAAAAAAGAAACTAGAGGACTGTAGTAATTTGGACAGATTATCAACAGAGAAGCTGAGTTTGCTGAGGTCCACACAGCCAGTATTAGGAACAAGGGTGGTGTTTTGGGGTGATTGTGGGCATGTGAGACTTCTCTTCTTTTGATGGTTTTGTGCAATTGTAGTAAATGGCAATAAAGTAGTTTGGGGTCCATCTTTCATAAGACAAGGCTTTAGCATTTTTGGTTTGATCTGCAAGTGCATATGGTGTTGGGTTCCATTTCACTACTGGACCGTCTCAAAATTCGGTTCTAACTACAATTTTGATTAAACTAATTTTATTACATTGTTTTCTCTTATAAGATTTAAACCAAAACTAATTTAAACTACAATTTTATGGTTAAGTTGTGTTCTGAAACAAGCTGCAATCAAAGGAGGTGGGACATCTCACACAAGACACAAATTTTTTATTTTTAAATTTTTTTGAGATGAAGAAGTGTCGTTCATGATCACCTTCTCCTTAAAAGAAGTAACTTGACCAAGACAAAAGGCACTCACAAATTAAAATCCTGCATCTTATCTCTCCCTCTCTCTCTCTCTCTTCCCCTTTCCAGATCTTTCATTATAAGATTGGCAAAGAAAAGGTGGAATCAAACTGTAAAAAGCTAATCTTCTTCTACTGAACTTCTTCAAAGACAAAAGCTTTATATCATGACCATTGAGTGTACAATCACTAACTCATGACATTAGCCTAAAGAAAGGTACCAATTTTTTGTTAATGGTCGACCATTGACCCCAAAGAGACAAAAAATTATCATTAATATGTATTTCCTGTCTATCCCAATCCTATATATTTATAAAAAGTTCAATTTGACCAAAATATTGTTCATCATACTTGATTTAAACTAAGTACAAAATCTTTAACCCCATTAATTGAATCCTCATTATAACTCAGCTCCAAAAATTGCAATTTTTCTAACGAAGCGAACGTAGTTAATTCAAAAAACAGGCTTTAAGCAAGGCTAGTAGAGCCACAATCATTTTAATGGAAGCACGTCCTTTCACTCAAATTTTAAAATTTTAATTTTGATGCAAAATAATGAATAGGCAATAGAAAAACACAATAAGAACATAAAAATTTACGTGTAATTTTGATACAAAATAATGAGAATAGGCAATAGAAAAACATAATAAGAACACAAAAATTTACGTGCAAAACCCTAGATAGGAAAAACAACATATAAAGGAGAAGAAAAATCTACTATATCAAAAGATGGGCATAAAAGAGGAGTGTTTAGAGCGTCGACAACAAAAGCATAATTATGCAAAAAATCTTATAATTATAGCTTACTAAATATGTCGCACTGCGAGCTTTTTGGTCGGATTAAATAGAATTCAAATCACCATATTCTAACAAATTTTATCAAATTAGAACTTTACAAAAATTCAATAAGAGAAGGAAAAATCTTCTTTGCTAATACTGCTTTGAATGAAAGCAACGTGGTGTTAGGATTTCAGGTATGAGTTGTCCCAAGGGTCAGCATGAATAATGAGATTGGTGATAAAGGAAGAAGAGAGAGAGGTAAAAGGATGCCTTTTGGTTTTGAATAATACAAAACTGACCAATATGTTAACCATAAAGGCTTCAGTTTGTTTGGTCCAACCCCATTCAAATTCATATCTGCTTTTCTAAAAGCCACTTTCTTGGTTTTTTAGGTTATCTGTCCTTAACATAAACAGCTTTTTTCCCCAGCTCTCTCCGTGTTTTTTTTTTTTTTTTCTTTTTTCCATTATTAACATAATAACATGTTTTATTGAGAGAACATCAGAGCAAAGAAAGAAAGACCATTAATTGTAGCAGATAAAGGGGATTAAATTATACTCTCCTAGCGATGATCACGCCGGGATAATTTGAGCCCACACTTCCAAAGAAAAATCCTGAAAAGCTTTCTTTTCTTTCCTTTTTCATGCATAACAAACAGAAGTACACAGTTGATTTATTCAAACACTGTAACGAGTTTAAGATAACATAATATCTATATATTTATTTTCATGAATAGTGCTCATTTATTCAAACTTCTTGTTTTGTCAACTGTTACAGAAGAGACTTTATTTCTTCATCTTGCATCTACTTCGGAGCCTTGGGATCTTGTATTATAGTAGTAACTGCAAATTGTATATCAAAAACAGAGAAGGGCAATTAAGGGTCAGCCAAAAATATCTGTTTAGTTAATTAATACAAACTATGTTTATAATTCAATTTAATTCTTCAGATTAAAAGTAATCAAAATGACATTACAGTAATGTAATTTACCAGTTGCATTGCCGTGGCGAACAGTCCCGGCCAACAAATTGTCTGAGACGTTCCTGGTGAAATTATAAAACGCTGTAATTAGATAGAGAATTTAAAAATGGCTTAGAGAAAAAAAAAGAAGAAAATTTTCATAAACTCTATCGTTTAAGATGTACTTTCTATAAATGTCACTCGTATTTATTTATGATATAATATGAATAATAGTGTGATGTAAATTTTTTTAAATGTGACATCAACATAATTTTAAAAAAATATGGTATCATATATAATTTTCTCAAAAGAATACTTTATAATATATTGTGTAACTCTGAATTGCCAAATCACATCGTCTTTAACAAAAGTCACAGAAATGGGAAAGTTAAAACAAATGGAAGAAACAATCAAGTAGCGAGTTGTTTACAAATCCGTCAGATTGCCCCGGAGAACAAGCGAAAGAACCACGATCGGAACATTGCCAGTAAAATTGTTACTGTTCAAGTTTCTGCAAATCACGCAAGACTAAGTTAGACAAACTATTTTAGCAGGGAAAAAAAAGAGGACAACATAGCAGATAAAATGAAAGCAAAATGTGAATTAACAGGAAATTTGGACTAACAAGATCTGCAAAGATTTCAAATTTCCAAGAGATGCTGGAATAGCTCCGCTGAGATTGTTTTCCGATACCCGTCTGTTAAAATAGAATTATGAAAAACTATTATTAATATTTGTGTAAGGCATATACGTTCCTTCTTTGTTTCGTTTTAATGGGATATATGTACATATATACTTACAAGAATCTCAAGGATTTTAAATATCCAAAAGATTGGGGTATGGTTCCTGATAGATGATTCTGATATAGATCAAGACTGACGAGTCTCTTTAGTTTGCCGATCTCTTCTGGAATGGTTCCACTGATGTTATTTCCATATACCTCCCTGTACGATTAAATTATGTACGATACATTATGTAAAGTTTAAAAGCAAAACCCTTTTTTCTAATCGTTATCTAATTTCCCTTCCCTTAAACCTTCTGATATATGTAAACAGGTTTTAGGAAAGGAGTTAGTTTACGAACATTTTTGTTTTTGGCTCAGGGCCTGTTTGGCAAAGCCTTCTGGAAGCTATCTTTCGGCCTTATAGCCTAAAAGTTACTTCTATAAATATTTAAATGATGCGTTGAGCTTTTATAACCACTTACAGTCAAAATTACAAGATATAACTTTTCAAAAAAACGCTTTTAAATGAACTTTAAATCTCGTAGGAGAGTTTTAATAAAGCATCATAAATTTCGTTATAACATTTTCACTACTTTCTAGAAAATTTAAAATTCATTTATAAGTTCCAAATTAATGACTTACAGATACTCAAGGTTAGTCAACTTTCCAAGCTCAGGAATAAGTGGTCCAGAGAGTCTGGCGTTGCCAAGGTCCCTTCAGAAACATAAATCAAGGAAATAAGTCTCAAAATTTAGGCTAATAAGGGAAAGGGTTAATATTAATGCCAAAGATAAGTGAATAGACAAAAACTTACACCCTTACAACAAGGTTGTTGGCGTTGCATGTGACATGGAACCATGTGCATGGATTCACCAAAGTTGGATCCCAACTCTGGAGGACATTGTTGGGGTCTCTCAATGCGCTTTTCCAGGCATATAGGACGTCCCCTGTCCAAATTTAGAGCAATTTTAAACAAATCTGAAGCTAAATTCGATTGATTTAACAAAGAGTGTTCGAAACTAATCAGTAGTAACAAGAAGAAAAATCCTATCTCATACCGTGTCCGAACAGTCAAATCACATATCAAAAGATTTGATGGTTTAAAAACAAATTACCTTCAAAGTTGCAATCCACTAAAGAAAAACCTATTGCCATTGCAAATAGAAAGCAGACTGTAATTAGCTGTGAACCCATCATTCACAACTCTAACTAAATGAAATTAATGGCAAATTAATCTGAAAGTTGGTTTTTCCTCCGTTGGAATGACTACTGGACTCCAAAGCAAAATCCAGGATAACTCTGACTCAAGACTTAAAATATTAATTTAATGTAGAATTTGCAAATTTGTTTATCAAGTTGTGTGAGCTGTTGATGTTGGACCGGAACGAGTCAAGTCAAGACTACCATGCGGCAATTGACTTTTATGTAGCAGTTTCTATATATATATATATATATATATATAGGGAATTTTCTGGGCTATATATTTGTGTGTAGCAGATGGGAAATTAAAGAGATGTCGAGTTGCAGACCTGCTTCTCAGGTAGTCCATTTGTAGAACAAGCCAATTGTTGTAGAAAAAGATACGATCGTGAACACACACACGCAAAAATAAATAAATAAATAAATAACAAAAAAAAAAAAAGGAAATTTCTTTGATGGCAATGAAACGATGTTATGTTTTATTTATACAGGTTGAAGAATAAACTAACAGTATACCAAGCATCAATTTTTTCAACTACAAGAAAATTAAAGACGTACCACGTCTCTCTTGTCATGTTAAAATATAGCAAAAAATTTAGAATTTTTCTAAACGCGAAAGAATATCAAAGAAAATGTCATATCTGTATTTTTCAAAATATCCACGGTAATTAAATATTATAACTTGGTGGAATATACATAATTTTTTAAGCATGGGTCAGAGCCATTTAGGCGCCTGTTCAAAAGCTGTCAATGGTTTTATAATTATCCCTAGAGCATGAGTCTAAACTTTGTACTCTTCTTCCCCCAATTTCTGCCTCATCAAAGCAAATAAAGGTCTTGCTTTTGGTTGGCCAAAGTAGACTTTTCAACCTGTATAGACTATAATTTTGTACTCCTCTCAGGAGGGTGATATATTCAAAATTACACATTTATTTATTTCGGTAGTCATGCACAACATCTTCTAGGATATTAAATTTTAAGAGTATTTGGATCTATTAGTTATAATTATAAATAAAATTAAATTAAATTATCAACCGTTGCACAATAAAA
Organism: Artocarpus hirsutus; assembly: GCA_946598075.1. Taxonomy (NCBI): domain Eukaryota; kingdom Viridiplantae; phylum Streptophyta; class Magnoliopsida; order Rosales; family Moraceae; genus Artocarpus; species Artocarpus hirsutus. The sequence continues at coordinate 39,479 of CAMOHE010050514.1, read as the reverse complement.
AGCAAAAATTTATTATAATATAAAGTTCTTATATGTTACAATTTTTAAATTTAAAATATCACTTGCAACTGAAATTTCATAAGAAAGCTTTATTTAATTGTTGGATAGAAGTCCGCCAAACTAAGTAACGTTAGGTTTGAGTCTCAAAGATACACAACTATAGGCTAGGCATAAGTTTGCTCATTATCAGGTTTAATTAACTTGGGCGTCACCTTTCAACGCTAGTTATTCACTTGTACATATTTTTTGAGGTATAAATTAGGTTTAAATTTTCTACGAAAGGGGTATATTCAAATGCCAACTCTTCCCAAATGCATTTCTCTAATTCATCACCTGCTTAGTAATGAGTAATTGGGTTATATATCACTTTTGAAATTTACTTAATTAAGAGATGAGTTCAAATTTATAAGTTTAAACCGTTGCAAACCTCTTACATGTTACAATAAAACATAAAAATATATAACAATGTATAGTTCTTGTATGCTAAAATGTGAATTCATTTTTGAGTTCAAACCATTTGACCGGACACCCTAGTTATCCACCCTAATTTTTTCATGATGTAGTCATTTTCAAAATTCCTCTCAAAACATATTGTTCCCCTAATACACTCCTTTTACCTATTTGAAGGTTAATGAAACAAATGGCTCAATTATATTTGTTGAATTAAAATATACTCGGCTTTATAATTGTTCTACATATGTCCCCAAATGATATCATTAAAACGATGATTTCTAAATTTCAAAAAGGCAAAGTAAAGAGTTTTGAAAATTTAAGGGATAAAGTGGTGATTTTTAAAATTAAGAGAGTAAACTAAAGACGCCCTAAAATTTAAGGGCTATGAGTGTTAATAACCCTAAAAAGAAAAAAAATACAAAAATTAAAAAAGCTGTTTCAGAAAGGAAATAAAAAGAGTCCTCAAAAATATAATAAAAACAAATATGTAAGAGAGAAAATAACAAATGGTTAACCCAAAGGCCAAAAAAAAAAAGCCTACAGAATTTAATTTATACATTTCTACCGCGAAAAGTAATAACAGTGATCGGGTATGATGATCAAGTTTAACCATCAGAAGCTTCACTAGCCTTCACAAATCGGCCTTTAACTCGCTTCCTTGTGTCGGCTCTTGCCTTCCTCGACTCGTACCGAATGTGCTTGTCATATCTATTTTTTTTTAATATATAGTCACGTCATATATGTATAGATATTTCACCATTTTAAGCAATAAAAGACCAACAACATGATCTTGAGAGATTAATTTCTCCAGCAGCATCCAAGTGTTTATCAAAATCTTTGATAGTAATCCAACGATGTGACATTTAACTTGTTAAAATTTAGTTAGAAAATATATAAAATAGATGTGCTTAAATTTAATTGAGGTTTTAAAGCATAGTTGCTCCAAATTTTTTGACTTTTGGAAACTTGTCCCACAAACTTTTTTAATTTTGAAAATTTGCCCTCTGAACTTTTTAAATTGTTACAATGTGCCCCATTTTGTTAACTTCAAGTTAAATTGAAGATTATACATTTGAAGCCTTTTGTCACCAATACAACGAGAAGCTAAACGACATGGGATATATTGCAACAATTTAGAAAGTTTAAGGGGCAATGTGTCAAGATTAGAAATTTGGGAAAAAAAATTAAGTATTTAGTAAATAGGGTACTAATTAAAGCATCACCCTTCAAGTGAGGAGAGGGAAACATACATGTACACATACCTTCGGGTTTTCTTCTTTTCCTTGTAACGTTGCATGGCGTTTCCTCTGTTCTGCGCAAGCAGCTCGGGATCCACCTTCGTTGCAGCGGTTGTTCTCACCGTATCGCTTCTTAAAAGGAAAGCTCCTTCCATGAAATCCATATTGTCTTTCAACGCGCAACATCCTTTGCCTTTACCGAAAGCAGAAGCACCCGCTGAGGGTCTTCCAATAGGTTGGTTGTTGCTCTCGGACGTTGCTGGCCCTTGGCTCGCGGTTGGGTTACTCAAATTGTTCTGTATATTCAAATTTAAACAACAAAGTGATTACATGATAAAAGACAACCAAAATGTCTTCCCCATAAACAAGAAGATAAAATCGCAGGCAATTAGGACTTACATTGATTGTCATTTCATAATCATGTGCAGCAGAGCAATCTATGTGAAAGATATTATCTCTCAACATTTTCGTATTTGTCAAAGATACTTCTTTCTTGAATTCACCAAAGTTTTTAATCATAAACCCTGCATCATTTCTACCAAATTCCACTTCCGCTTCTTTGTGCACCCTCAGCCGTCCTAAATGAAAGTCCCATATCTGCGACCCAACAACAATTTAATTTGGATTACTGCAATTATTATTATTTCTAGTAGAATTAAACATCATTTCAATCAGATATCCATATGAAAACAAAAATAACTTTTTAGCAATAACCGATTTTATTATGACAACTATCAACAAATAACTTCGAAAACTTGGTGATCTCATTATATATACATAGCTTATTGTTATTTATTACAACACCACACACGTGACAATAAAATAGAACCTTTAAAAGGGAAAAAAAAATTATAATAACAACAGGATCGCACAGTATTACGTAATGATGATTACACCAGTAGTGATAGGAAGATATTTTTCAATAAATTCATCATTTTGTACTTTTAACAGCGAAAAAAAATTCCTCCTTTGAGGGGCGCTTGTTTAAAAACGACAATTTGGAGCACGAAACAAAGAAATTACTTGAAGAGGAAGATATCCTGAAAGCAAACTTTAAGGGGAGTAACGTAGCAGGATTTAGCAAGTTTTGAATTTTTAACAGGTAAAAACACCTTGATCTCTGGACGTGTTATTTTTCTACTTGATTTTTACAAACTGGAAAGTAGAAACATTGGAAAATGTTAACGAGGAAAGAGCAGTTCAAATCATTGGAAACAATGATAACAAATACTAATCATCATTTAGGGTGATAAAGAAACATAAGGCAGTTAAGAATAAAAAATGCAGAGAGGAAGCCAAAAAATTCAGTCATCAAATTTCGAAAGATACAAAATTTAATTAAAAAATAAACAAATAAATCAAAAGTAAATCCTTGGCAAAGGGCATGCTTATTCTGGAAAACTATTTCTGATAACAATAATCAGCTACTTCCTATTGGAGCTACCATTGAGTTCATTTATGCATCACTCACAGTTGAACATTAAATAAATAACTTGGTCAAAAAGATTTCCTCTTTTGAAAAAACGTAATCTTTATTGCACTTCTTCTCCACTTTCGTTACAAAGCAATTAGGCAAAAGGAAGATTTGAGCAAGAAAAAAAGAAAGAAAACAATTTGAAGAAAGAGATGAATCTTGAGAGCAATACATAAATGTGTGCGTGTAAATATATATATATATATATATATATATATATATATATATATATATAAACCTGAGTGGTCGGAGCATTGTTACTGGGGTTAGGAATATCCCACAGAACATCGCCATGATCATCGAGACCGCCACCACCAGTACCTCCACCTGTGTCTTTGAACTGATCCGCATGCGGCTGCGGCGGCTGCGTCATCATTAGCAGCGACATGAATGGTGCTTCTTGATGATGCTGCAATTGAAAGCACGGCTGATCAATTATTCCAGAATCTCCCAATAAAACCCCTCCATTATCTTCATCATCATCCACAATCTCACGATCAATATCTCCAATATTCCCCAAACCGCTCATCGCTTCCTCCGCCGCCGCCGCCGTCGCCATTATCTCTCCACCACCATCACCGACCATCAAACACTCCCTCCTCAGGAGCTCCACCACCTGCTTGTACATCACCCGCTTCTTCCTCTTCCTCTTCCAGTAACCAACGCCGTTGATCTCCTCGTGATCCTGATCTCCCGGCACAACCACGTCCTGAAACCCTACCCCGCCGGAATCTCCCTTGGATCCAGGCCGGGTCGGATCCGTCAAATCGAAGCCCCATAGGGAAGCGAGCTGAAGGGCGGAGGGGCAGCCGGAGAAGCCGTCGAGGGAGGCGCGGTCGTGGGAGGCGGAGAGGCTGCTGTGGGCGTGGGCGTCCCAGTCGCAGTCGTGGCAGAGAAGAAGATTGTCGGTGGAGCACTTGACGGAGACAGGCTCCGAGCCGCAATTGTCGCAGATCTGAGACCGGATGTGCTTTCGGGAGAGGAGGTTGGCGGAGTGGACGTGCTGGTCGCAGAAGAGGCAGAGCTTCGCCGAGTCGGCTCTGCAGTACAGCACCGCCGTTTGCTCGCTGCAGAACTCGCACGGAACACCGTCGTTTTGGGATTTCGGGCTCACCATTTCTTCTTCTTCTTCTTCTTCTTCTTAATTTTGCTTTTCGTTTTTCTGAGATTCAAAGCTCCGATTATTCTGCAAAAACTACTACGGATCAAAAGTGTTTTAAGTGAGAGAGAGAGCAGTGAAATGGTAAGAAAATTTCTTCGCCGTTTGCGTTGGGTGGGGAGAGAGAGAGTGGATTGGTATGTCAGAAAATATCTGGGTGACCTTTTTGCCGAGCTGGCAACTGTCGTGTCTTTTTTCTTTTCTTTTTTTTTTGTGTTAGCTTAGCTATAAATAACGTCAATAATAAGCTGGTTTTTTTTTTTTTTCCCTCTTCTCTCTTTCTTATGTTTCCACGGCACATGTTTTGATGGGTCACCTTCCGTCATTTCACGTATGAAAATTTATCCCATTCATAGGGTAGGGTAGTGGGCAAACATATTTACGATTAATTTTTTAGTTTAAAATATTATAATATATAAAATTTTATATCATAATAATTTTTATTTTTTATTTTAATATATGAAAAATTTTTATTATTTTTAAATTAAAAAGTTAGTTCTAAATATAATTGTTAATGTTTTCTATGGATCGTGACTGCATGTTGTGACGGTCATTGGTATGCAATGCACTCGTCCATTATGATATCAGTTTGACATGTTTTTACGTTAAGATATCGATATGACATTACTATATGATTGATAATAATATTTACTCACCGTGAAGGCGAAGCCGGAGAAATAAGTGGTGGGTTGGAGATATAATTTTAAATTTTAAGATGAGATAAATTACAATTTTTTAATAAAAAATATGTATAAGGTTAAAAAAATCCATGAAAATTCTACTTATTCTTAACTATGTGTAACTCTGTCTTACTTACTATTATTATTGTTTTAATCTAAAGATAAGGATTCAAACTTTATACCTTGAAGTAAAATTCAGTATAATTTTACTAATAGGCTTACATACAACCACGTTTTGTCTTTAATTATTTATTGAACATTATAAAAAACAGATAAGGTATTGATAAATAATACTACAAAGACAGTTTGAGTTTTTCCAAAGCATATGAAATGCCAGGTTCTCTTGGGGTCCATTTGACTATATGAGTTTGATATGAGACCAATCCAATTTTGATTTTTAACTTTTTAAGAAGTTTCACTTCTCTCTCTCCTCAAATTAAATAATGGAGCCCATAATTAATTAATTAAGTGGGTAGAAATCACGTTTTGATGATGCTGATCAATCTCCCTGACTAAGAGCGAACAAATTCACTGACCCTGAAATTGAATATTGTTTTCGGCTTTGCCCCCCTAATTGCACTTGCAGGACGTTTCTCTAGTAATATAATTACATCCAGTTAAAATGTCTAAACTCTAACTACAAAACCTAACCACATATACTAATGTCATAAGTTGGAACTAGGGCCTTAACTTAATTAGTATTTTTGGCAATTGACTATCACGCCAATTTTCACCATTAAGGTTCTAAGTCACCCTTGAACAACTTTATGAAAAGCAGTAACATATATATTGATGTACTAGTTTGAATAGATCTTTTGCGTTTGTTTGTGGTGGAATAGGTATCTCTGTGAATATTATTGTGCATTCACGTTAGTTGTGGGGGTGGGAGTAAAATCCAATCAAATGTCTAATAGATTGCTCAATGATTGAGACTAAGCCTGAACAATAGTAAAGTATAAAATTAATATGAAAAACATAAAAAAAGGGGTTGAATCATATGTTAAACTTTTCTGTTTGAAACTTTGGTTTTACAACTGATATTTTAAGTTTGATAATTATAACATGATAAAGTTTTATACTTTAATAATTTTTTATTTTTTTTATTGTAATTTTTGAGTGCTTTATATTATTTATAGTTACCAGGTTTGAATTAAAATTTTAATCACCATTTTAAGATTTAAAAAAAAAAAGGAAGCTTTACAAACCAACAAGCCAATGGGAGTCAAAATCGTTTAAGTTGGAACACGATCATAACTAGAATGGACCCACCAAATAAATGTAAGATCACGTAGCAACACTGCTGTTGATAGCAGATCTTTGCTAATCTATATTACTTAATCTATCGGTACTGAAAATCTACTAAAAACGTGACCGACATTAAATATATGGCTTTTAATCCTCAATTATGCAAAATAGATATATCATAATCAAATTTAACACTTTGAAAAAGTCCTAATGCAGAAAGAGCCATTATTTTCATCTAATCTATTGTTAAGTAGGCCTCTTTTTAAGAAAAGAAAAATCAACTTAAAGATTTTTTATTTTTTTTTTGTCAAAAAGGCCTCTCGATACTTGGAATCGCGGCTCTCAATGCCGTGGTCGTCATGCATGACGCCATCTGTAACCATATTTGGATTTTCCACCTACGGGCCACCGCAACGTCCCAGCAGTGTTATAATATTCTTCTTTTTTTTTTTTTTGTTTTTTCCGTTTTGTTTTAAACGGATTTTCGTAATTCACCGAAAAATTATGGATAATCCATTCATTTTTAAAACTGCTGGCATGATGTTGTGATTTCCTAAATTTATCACTCTCTAAATTTTTTGTATACGTGTTTAAACATTGTCACATTATTAAAGCCTCGGATGATTTTCATTTCATGCCCCCTTTCTTCAAAAAAAAAAAAAAAAAAAAGAAGAAACAGAAGGTCTAGTAGGGTGTGACTTGGTCGAGGTTTTGTTTCTAATCCTTAGTTAAAGCTCTAATACGTGACTCACGTGGTTCTCGTATTCAAATCAAGGATCGAAAAGGGCATTGTACTTTCATCCCACAAGTGTATGCAATGTTAATCATCTCGTTGGCATTGACTAATACATTGAAAGAGGTCCTCCCCTACATCATTCTCCAAAACAAAAGCCTCTTTGTTCCGGGCAGCTTAGTACGGACAATGTGTTGGCAGGCATTTCATCCATGACAAGAAAACATGTGGCAAGAAGGCTGAAACTTAAATCCAATTACTCCTCTTTGCTTAATGCTACAATAGGAATTAAAAATGTGTCCTAAACTTAGACGTACTATTATGTAAGAAAGTACGTATTTAATGAATCTTCTAATAGATTGATTTATTTTGCAATAAAAAACTCTTTTTATCCCTATAAAAATATTATCTTATTACTTATAAAATTGTAAATCTTAATCTAACATATAATATATAAATATTATTCTACTACATATAATATATTTTTAGACTGAATTTTATTATATTATCATCCATAAGTTATAATTTTATAAGCTTTAAAAAGATTAACTTTTAATAATCATCTGAAAAGGCCACAAGAGAGAGAAAAATAAAAACCAGCCGACAGAAAAAGCATAGTAGGGCCAGCGCCTCTGCGATCGCAAAGATTGCAAAATACAACAGGAGTTGAATAGCAATTGTCAGAATAGTTTCGTACCATAATGAAATATATCATCATTTGTAAGTATTTTCCACGGTCCAATACCAGCTTTTAATCCTCCAAGTCCATCTACGGGAAAAGGACAGAGGACATAACGTAGGGTGACATGGATTATGAAGCTATTTTCAATGAGGAAAACTATAGAAAATGATGTTAGAAAACAATTCTTAACTAATAAACTTAAAAATCTATATAAAAACATCCTATATAACAAGAACACAATTAAGTCTAAGATTTATATCATATTAAATTATTGAAAATAAATTAACAAATAAAATACCTTGATTCATTAGTATCTATCAAACAACGAAACTGATGGTTTGTGATCTTCTTTAACCAAAACGCTTTAATTCTTCAATGGGACTATCGTCACTTTTCCTAATAAGGAGAAAAGAGACTATAATGTGTTTTGGTATCTCGGGGACCATAACAAAAAAAAAAAAGTCTTCATATAGAGTTACTATAATCCCCTAAATAGTATCTACTTAATTTACTCCATATCAGTTTTCATAATTAATGGATTTATCATTAAAATAAAATCACCAAAATTTCAACCCATATTAAATAGCTTATAGAATTGATTGAGAATTATATGTTGACCAATATAGGAAATTTGATTTTCTAATAATTTTCCTAATATAGGAAATCTAATTTCCTAACAATCTCCCACTTGGGCTACATATTATTCTTGAAACAATTATATCTCTGAATTCCTTAGGCGCGCATCTGTAAGCTATTTACTTTTAAGCAATACTAGTCCATCGTATATGCTAGTAACTGAACTATCACAGCTTTAGTCCAAGTATAGTCGAGACTAAACCACGATCATCACAATACTATCATAATCAATGACATAGATCAAATATGGATGAGTAGCATAAAAATTACATGTAATGTGATGTCAAACATGTCTATTTTCAACTGGTCATTCTTTAGTCTTTAGTGAGATCAATTCAAAGTCCTTAGTCTAATGCAAACATTGCATATTAAAAACATAAGCAAGCTCAAAAATAAAATTATAAATCATCAATCTTTATTATGCAAAAAACTGAATAATCCAGTGTCCAAAACAAAAATCATAGAACATCAAAATTTCAAGGCATCAACAGGAACAACACCCATACGAGTAGTGTGCTCATGAAAGACCTTAGGTGTCAAGCCTTTGGCTAATGGGTCCGCTAGCATAGACTCTGTTCCTATATGTTCTATGGAAACTTGTATATTTTGAACTTTCTCCTTAACAACCAGAAATTTAATGTCTATAAACTTTGACTTTGTTGAGCTGTTGTTATTGTTGGAATATAGTACCGCTGAGTTATTGTCACAGTAAATCTTTAATGGTCTATCAATACCATCTACCACACGTAGCTTAGTAACAAAGTTTCGCAGCCATATCCCGTGGTCGGACGCCTCATAACAAGTGATGAACCCGCAGCCATGGTTGAATGAGCTATCAGAGTTTGCTTAGCAGACTTCCATGAGATGGCTCCTCCAGCCATCATATAAATGTAACCCGATGTGGAGTGCCTGCTGTCTTGGCATCCTGCAAAATCGGAGTCAGAATACCCAATGATCTCTAAATTGTCTGATCTCCGATAGGTGAGCATGTACTCTTTTGTTCTCCTCAGATAACGCATTACGCGTTTTGCTACCTTCCAATGTTGCATACACGGATCACTCAAGAATCTGCCCAAAACTCCCACCATAAATGCTATATCGGGACAAGTATAAACCTGAGCGTACATCAGACTCCCTACTACTGATGCATAGGGAATCTTCAGCATCTCTTTTCTTTCAATGTCATTATTGGGGCACTGTTTGAGACTAAATTTGTCTCCTTTAGCTACGAGTATGTCTCCTGGTTTACAATCTTTCATGCCGAATTTACTCAGAACCTTATCGATATAGCTCTTTTGCGACAACCCTAGGATACCCAGAGAACGATCTCTTAGTATCTGAATACCTAATACAAAAGAGGCATCACCAAGATCTTTCATCTCAAAATTACTCGTCAGAAATTTCTTGGTTTCATGCAGTAAGCCTATATCGCTACTAGCGACATATAACACCAAGAAGATATATTTACTCCCACTAAACTTGTGATATACACATTCATGAACGACATTTCCCTCAAAACCGTACGAGGTGATGACTTGATGGAACTTGTGATACCATTGACGGGAAGCTTGTTTAAGACCATAGATAGATTTTTTTAATTTACAAACCATCGACTTTGAATCTCCCAATACAAAGTTTTCGGGTTGTACCATATAAATTGTCTCATCAATGTCTCCATTGAGAAATGTAGTCTTTACATCCATCTGATATAGCTCTAGATCAAAATGTGCCACTAGTGCCATTATGATTCTAAAAGAGTCTTTCGAAGATACCGGAGAGAAAGTCTCTTTGTAGTCTATGTCTTCCTTTTGAGTAAAGCCTTTGGCAACTAGACGTGCTTTGTATCTCTCGACATCGCCCTTTGAATCCCTCTTGGTTTTAAATATCCATTTACAACCAATAGGTTTCACACCTTCAGGCAATTCGACAAGGTCCCAAACATCATTGTCTTTCATAGACTTCAACTCATCCTTCATGGCATTAATCCATTTCTGAGAGTTAGAACTGCGCATGGCTTGACAGGAGTTGATCAGATCATCTTCTGTTAAACCAACGCCATCCTCATGTTCTTGGAGAAAGATGATATAATCATCTGGAATTGCACTTCTTCTCTCCCTAGTGGATCTCCTTAATGGCACTTCTTGAGGTTGTTGAGTTTGTTCTACATGTGGTGCTAGAGGAGGAATTTCACTGTTGTTTTAGTCTGGAACAATGTCAAGAATAGGAATCTAAACATTGCTATTTAATGCTGGAACTGCATCTTGAACAGTGATAGGTATAAAGACTTGATCACCGTCAATAGCAGATTCTTCTTTAAAGACAACATTTCTTATGTTTCCTTCCCCCCCAAACTCAACATCCTCAAGGAATCTTGCATTTCCCGTTTCGAAAAAGGATCTTGTTGTAGGATGTAAAATTTATAGCCTCGAGAACGTTCAACGTAACCAACAAAATAGCTGGTAACCATTCTTGAGTCTAGTTTTCTTTCATGTGGCCTGTAAGGCCGTGCCTTAGTTGGACAACCCTAAATATGCAAGTGCCTCATAATGGCCTTCTTGCTTGTCCAAAGTTCATAGGGGGTTTTGGCAACTACTTTACTTGGTATTCTATTAAGGATGTAAACTGCACTCTTTAACGCTTTTCCCCAAAACGACTCTAGCAAAAAAGAATGACTAATCATACTCCTCACCATATCCTTAAGAGTTTGGTTTCGTCGTTTCGCAACACCATTCATGTTGGGTTTGCTCGGCATAGTGTATTGTGGAACAATTCCACACTCATTGAGGAAAAGTGCAAAGGGTCCCGAACGTTGTTCTCCTTATCCATCATACCTGCTATAGTATTCACCACCACGGTTAGATTTAACAGCTTTAATTTTCTTTCCAAGTTGAAGTTCAACCTCTGCTTTGAAAGACTTGAAAACGTCTAGGGATTGTGACTTCTCATCTATCAAATATAGGTAACCATACCTAGAGTAGTCATCTATGAACGTAAAAAAATACTGCTGTCCATTCCAAGAAGCCGTAGGGAATGGATCATATATATCAGTATGTATAAGTTCTAAGACATCTTTAGCTCATTCGGCACCTATTTTTCTTATGTTTGTTCGTTTTCCCTTAATACACTCGATATAGACTTAAAAGTCTATCAGATCTAAGGGTTCAAGAATTCCATCTGACACGAGTCTCTAAATTCTCTGCTTAGAGATATGACCTAAACGCTTATGCTATAAGATGGCAGAATTCTCGTTTAATTTTTGCTTTATACCACGTGAACTTGTTTGCAGTATTTCATTATAGAAACTAACAACATCAAGCATGTATAGATTAGCAATTAATGAGCCAGAACCAATAAAATTTGAATTTTGGTAGAGACTAACTTTATTATTTCTAAACGAACAAGAAAAGCCTAATTTGTCCAAAGAAGAAATAGAAATTAAATTCCGTCGAAAAGACATTATAATATAAGTCTCAAATAAATCCAATAAATTTCAGTTCTTAATCGTAATCTGAAAGTCCCTATAGCCTCCACCGTAATTTTATTGCCGTTGCCCATAAAGATGAATCTTTTAGCATCACTTGGCGATCGGCTCCACAGACAACCCTACATAGACATACTTCTATGAGTAGTAGCACCGAAATTCACCCATCAAGTATTCTTTCATATAAAAGCTAAATTAATTTCAGAATAAACAAAAGTTAGAAGCTTACCCTTCTTTACACGTTAGGCGACGTATTTGGGACACCCCTTCTTCATGTGTCTCGTCTTTTTGCAGAAGTAGCAGGTAAAATCCTAATCCTGCTTCTTTTGTTTCTTTTTCTACTGAGAAGAACCTTCCGCAGTATCCTTAGCTCTCTTCTTTTTTCTTGTTTTGAGAGGTTAAAGCCAAGTGAGCACTCTCAGTCTTATCCCACTGCTGCCTCTCTTGTTCTTGCACACAGTGATATATAAGCTCATTTAAGGACCATTTGTCCTTTTGAGTGTTATAACTCACCTTGAATTCCCCAAAGTGTGCAGGAAGAGAGATCAAAACCAAGTGCACTAGCAGGTCCTCTGATAGCTCTAACTTAAGTGACTTAAGTTTCGATGCGAGATGAGACATCTCCATTATGTACTCCCTTATGTTCCCTTTGCCCTTATATTTCATCGAGACGAGTTTAGCCAAAAGGCTACTTGCCTTTGACTTTTCACTTTTGGTAAAATATTGCTCAATTTCCTCAATGAACTTCTTAGAATTCTCGCTCTCAGTAATAGAGTCCCAAAACGCTTCAGGAATGGTGCGTTTCATGATCATCAAGCACATTCGGTTAGAGCGATCTCATTTTTCAATTTTAACCTCATTAGGGTTTTATGTAGTAGGAATGGGTCGCTCCGACCTAAGTGCAAGATCCAAATCCATACAATCGAGGACTATTTCTATGGTTTTCTTCCAAATTTTGAAGTTTGTCCCATTCAGCATTGGGATGTTATTGACTTGAGCAAAAACATTCATAGCAGGAGCAATTGAGACTGAATAGAGAACAAAATAAATAAAATTAAAACAATATATGGGCCCTTAATTAAGATACTTAGTACAACATTAACACCTAGTCTTTTGACAGAGATATTAACTTGTAAGTGGTATTCTTGGCATAGTAATCAAATACTGATAATAAATCCTGTCAAAAAATAGTCTCTCTTTGAATCGACTATTATTTACATGGAAAACTTAACAATTATCACATATCATTACTATAGGTGAATATGTATTCTGGCCAAATATTAACTTTCCTTTGGGCCGGTTAATATTTGCATGAATCACACATACACAGTCATCTTGACATTCTAAAATAAATTAATAGACACAAAAGATGGTGCTTTGGTAGCATATTGTTTCAATTAATTTGTTTTAGAACATTAAACTTTTATATGGAAATGGGTACCAAAAAAAAATAAACAAACTTAAATTTTTTTTTAAACGACTTGTCGTTTGAAGAGGGGAAAAAATGCAGCCATCTGTAAGAAAAGGACATGTCGTTTAGTTTACCTAAAAACGATGTGTCGTTTTGAACCTAACGACTTCGCAGCCAACCTTAAGAAAACAACATGTCGTTTTTGTTCACAAAAAACGATATGTCGTTTTGAACCAAATGACTGCTCCAGACGTTGAAAAAATGACTCGTCGTTTTTTGCTGTCTTCTTCAGCTTCACGGGTTTTGTACGACCCGAAACGGATCCAATTGGATCCAAATTGCAGACCCGCATTTTTCTTTACCTTCTAGACACCAAAAACAACGTTTTAAATCACAAAAACCTTAGAAAATCCTTTACTTAATGATTTATAACCTTAGTTTTCATCAAAAAAATTTTGAAAGCAATCATCCATATATGCACATATATATATATATATATATATATATATGTCCAGCAACTTTAAACTAAGGTATATGTATGAGTACGTGTATATATATACTGAAATTTCAAACACCAAAAAAAAAAATTAAAAACGAAAACTTTAAGAAATCACGAAATTGATTTTTTTTTAAGCTTGAAAACGTGTTCATATAACTGACAAAACAACCGAATGTATATAACCAAAATACATATACAATTATGCAAAACAATCCCAATAATCTAACAATGATAATCCGCTCTGCTACCACTTGTTAGAAAATAATTCTTAACCAATAAACCCAAAAATCTATATAAGAACATCCTAGAGTAAGAACATAATTAAGCCTAGGATCTATATCATGCCAGATTATTGAGGATAAATTAACAAATAAAATACCTAGATCCATTGGTATCGATCGAACAGCGGAATTGGTGGTTTGTGATCTTCCTCAACCAAAACGCTTCAATTCCTCAATGAGACTATCGTCACTTTTCCTGATGGGGAGAAAAGAGACTAGAACGTGTTTTGATATTTCAGGGACCATAACCAAAAAAAAGTCTTCATATAGAGTTTCATAATCCCTAAATGGTATCTACTCAATTTACTCTATATTTGCTTTCATAATTAATGGGTTTATCATTAAAATGAGATCACCAAAATTTCAACTCATATTAAATAGCTTATATAATTGATTGAGAATTATATGTTGCTCAATATAAGAAATTTGATTTCCTAATAATTTTCCTAATATAGGAAATCTAATTTCCTAACAAATGATTTGAAGAAAATTGTATCGGAAAGAAGCCATGAACCCAGTTTTGTTTTAAACTTGTATGCCCTTTTTTCGGGCCTTCAAAGAGTCAAGAGCCCAAATGCAAGACATAATTGTTCAGTTTGGACATAATTGTTGGATTTGAAAGCAAAACACAGTTGCCAGATCCACATTGCAATTCTCCAGTGCATCTGTGCTACTGTGTACGATAGCTAGTTAGATATAGCGAAGGAAATAAATATAGAAAAACGATTTTTCATGTTCAGTCCTATTTAAGAACAAGAAGGAAGTGCAAATGTGCAATAGTCACGGCAAGGGTGGGTACCTGATCATTTTATATACGGGCGTGTCTAAAACAAGGCTGATATTATAGTGGTCTCTTGGCATTTTCTTTTCTCTTTTTAATAATCCCCTCTCCGTATAAGCATAGACTTGTATTTAGTTATGTTTTCTTTTAATGTAAGAACTTAAGGCTGAAGAAAAACAGTTGAGTGAGTTGTTATGCATCTTTGTCGCAAGAAGGGAACAATTCTGAACATGTCTCAATGAGACTCTTCTCAGTTTCAAAAAAAAAAAAAAAAAAAAAAAAGAACCAAGTGAGCCTGAAAATTGGAAGTGCCTAGAAGCAGTATACCTGGCACTTCCATTCCCAATTATTTTTAATCTGCCTCTTTTTTTTATTTTAATATTCGCTTGAACGGGGAACCAATAAAGAGAAGAAGAGGAAGAACATGCATATATGATACATGGTATCATTAATGTTCTTTATTTATAGTGGAAGTTTCATATTCGACTGTCTTGCTTTAAACACGCGTTGAAATTCCAAAGTAGCAGCATGGATTCTTCTGAAAGCACTGCCAATCGAGACGATAATGGCCCATATTCACAAAGCACGGTCAGTCAAAGTAGGATGTGTTTTGCCAAGTTCTAATTGATGAACATTAGTACGTGGGAATATCATATTATTTTATATTATATGTGGACGTGGAACCTTCTCTAGTGGGATGGAGGACATGTGGCTTGGGTTGACCCTTCCCTGGAATTTTGAATTGGAGAAAGATAACGAAAATGAAGATGATGTGTAAGTCAAAGATTAAATATCACTTTTCACGATTATGTTCTTCTTTCCCTAAAGGGTCAAAAACCCATATTTCATTTGCACGAATGAAAAGAGGTATTACCATAAACGGAAAAGACCGAGGAAAGTAAAGCTACATAAATTATTTGACAAAGCTCTTTGGTTGAGCCAAGGGACAAAAAGTCTGAGCAATGACAGAGCGACATATATGTGAGCAAGTAATAATTAAAATACTTTTATAAAGACAATGAACATTTCTTGGGAGGCAGAAACCCTTATCTTGAAGGAAACGATGACCATCATCATCATCATCTAGACCCATCACTGGACATGGGCGGCTTACGTTGGGCCATGCAAATTCTGGGATATATTCGACATATCATGCAGATTTATGGCGATGCTAATTCATCTACGTGATGATGCCCCTCCCAATCTTATCCACAATACAATACTACTACTCATTTCTTTTGCCTATAAATAGAGGGCTTTTGACAACAATCCACAATCGAGAAACATCTTCAACAAGAGTTTCTAGTTCATAGGAAGGAAGGTCCTACATGAGGATAAGGAGCCTTTGTTTTGTAGCCAAGGATGACTTGCCTGCAACCTCTTCAACGAGTCTCAGAAGACTCGGCCAATTTTCTTTTCTGTGATGTGGAAATGATATATGTATAATTGTATATGATAAAATGCGATTCTAATTGGTTGTAAGAGAATCCTTGTGTGGTATTCAGGCAGTCTCCTTGGCTATCAAGACAGGCTCTTGTGTCTCATGCTGGACCTCTTCTTCCACAACTACTTCGGTGCTACTACTGCTTAATCCATAAAACAGAGGTAACTACCTTACTAATGTCATTCTTTTACAGGCCGATAATGAGAGTCTTAACCTGCTATGACTTTGCCTAGAAACCGGAATTCAGTGGCAACTAGCGATGGACATTCGTGTGTTTCTTGAGCGAGTTGAGCACATATCATTGCCAGTTTGCCACTGAAAGGAACTCTTCAAATGTATGTTGTTTCTTAAATTTGAGTTTTCTTTCACGAATTCTTATGCTCATTTTTCCACACAACGTAGAAATCTGCCTGCATTTGTGATGAATGTATGTACTTTATGTCAAGGTCGAGAAATATTCTTCACATTTCTCTTCTTTAAGAAAGCAAGCAGATTAAGGGCTCAAGCCTTTGTCTTTCTTTTCTTTCTTTCTTTCTTTTTTTCTTTTTTAAGTGAATTAAGGGTTCAAGCCCTTTAAACATCAAAGTTAAAGCTTTATGGTTAATGCCGTGGCAGCAACAACTTCACTACCCCCCAAAACACACACACACACAAAAGGCACACAAACACAAATCACCTTTCAAGAAACCTACCTAGTGTAAGATGAGATCCTTGATAACCAATGGACATAAATTTGCATAGTTATATACAACCAATTGTCAGCTGAAAGGTATTTCTGAGTTACCTTATGATCCAATTTTATCATATACAGTTGTATTTTATAGTAAATTTCTTTCGACTAGAAAAAACCGACAACTGAAAGGTATTTCTGAGTTACCTTATGATCCAACGACTCATACCCACCACATAATGTCAAATCAAACTCCACATTGCCCAAGGTGTTGGAATTAGACATATCTAATTCCAACACAGGGTTCAGGGGTAAGAACCAATGTACTATGAAAATTCGGTTAAAACTTGCAAATAGCTCAACCATATAAACATACACTGCTGTTATTATTGCCAACTCACTGAACAATGTAGTTGTACAAACTATGAACAATAATTATAACATCCTGATAAACAGAATAGTATAAATGTACCTAGAAAATATTGTTCTGTTACAACCACACTTTCAGAATATATGTACGAGAGATCATTCCTTGTGGTTCCTAACAATGAGATGAGAAAGCGCTTGCTAAAAAGAGAAATACAGCCAAGTTTCAGTGCAAAGAACAAACTTATATTGCAGCAGGCGGTGCAAAGCTTTCCTGAGTCCAGTGTGGTGGATCCATCACAGCACAAACATCTGATTTCTCGAAATCGGCAACCTGAAAGAAAGCACATGGCATAGCAGCAACCATGGTAAGCTTTGTGATATAGAGAATCATTAATTCTTAACACAGAAAATTAAGTCTACGATCAAATCTTTGACAGGGACAATCTACCAAAGGAAGGATAATAAAATGACAAAAGAGAAGCCAGTTAGGTACCTTTTCCTTGCAGTTTGGGCAGTAATGATACTTATGCCAGAGACAGTCCATTGAAGGGCAGAGAAAGCAAATCCCGAGCATCATTGGCATCATGCAACCAACAACAGCTGCTAGACTCGGCTTCGATCTGGATTACATAAAACATAACTTAAGATTGAGAGATATTTTCCAAACTTCTACTCTAATCACGCAATAATTGAAAACATAAACTATCCAATTGTAAGATAACTTTCCTATTAGTCACGCTAATGCCCTCACATCTATGTTTTGAAAGACCATTTATTCTTTAATTGGATAAATCGTAACGCACACATGAACAATTCTTCAATTTCATCCATAATCATAAGCTCATGAAGAAAGATGCCATTGATAGTCGTTCGTTGAAACGCTTCATTTTACCTCTAATGATAATCATCTGGTGACATTAAGCATTGCATTATGATATTCCCAATTCTTTCATGGGAATCACTTAAAATTTAGATAACTACTTAATAGACATTCCAACATAAAAACGAAAAAAGCAATTTGTCATGCTACCATTACAACCTTAAAATTCTAATAAAACTCCAAGTGCTCTTTTTTTTACCCTCCAATTTGTCTTCCGAATCAAACAAAAGAAAGAAAAAGTTGTTTTTTCAGATAAAAAAGAAAACTTTAGGACATCAGACAGATATAGAACATCCAATATCAGACTTAAGTCAAGAGAGGTAGTGAATTCGAATAGATGAGTATCAAATTTCCGCAAAATTACAAGAAAAATAAAAGACGAAATCTTTGAAATGAAAACTTGAGAAACAAAACAACAAGAAATTCAAAAACAGAATTGAAAAAAATAAGATGAATAATTGGAGAATACTTGACGGAAGTAAGACCAGAATTGCCACAGTAGACGCAGCTAAAAGGGGCAGGAGTGTCTCTGAAGATGGTTTGCTGGATCGGAATGCCCTTGGGGTCTCCTACGACGGCGTTTGGTGGGATTGCTCCTGCTTGATACGGATTCTGCGCCACGTAGTACGGAACTCCGACGACTGGTTCGTCCTTCTTCGACATCTTCACCTTCCCCTTTCGCTTCTCTTTCTAGTTTCTTCGATTACAGATTTCTGAAACAGATTTGATAGCAGAACAAGAAGGCGGCACAGACTCGCGTTGAAACGTTACGAATTTTTATTTTGTTATTTATTTATTCAACACGCGCACTCAGCGTCAGAGAGGGACGTTAAAATTTCTCCTTTTTTCCCTGAAATGTACAATGGAACCTTCGAATTGACTAAATTGTCCCTCGGCGTCTAGCGGGAATTTGTCGACGTTGTTATTTGTTGGAGCCAATCGGCATGACCAACACCTAACGTCTGGAGTCCGGCTACTTAGGCACCATCAATCTCAGTCATCAGTTGGGCCTGCTTGGGGCTTCTTTGACCATCTAGCCCATTTTCCTCATACTTTTTCCAAATGAGCCGAAGGACACGTAAGAGAATTTCCATACATTTTTTAAGACTTTTTTTTTTATAGACATCACATTTATTTATTTATAGCACAACTTAACATGTGATAAGAATTTTCACACCGTTTTTATATGAATAGTTATTTTTTTGCGAAAATCAGTTATATATATATGTATATCAGTACATGCATGTGTGTGTATATAAGAAAGCATTTGCAACGACACTGGGTTATTGCAAAATGATTTGCAAAAATTTTACTACTTTCTTCAAGTTAGCTTTTAGGTTTTGCACTTGACTCCCAAATTTTTATTTTTGATGCTTTACCCCTCAAAGTCATGGACCACTTTTGAAGTATACTTATTCATCTACACCATTTGATGAATAATGCAGGCTTAAATTTTTCATAAAAGTACGTGGTTGAAATTCGACTCCTAAGTGTTATTCCTCTAATTCATCGTCTTTTTTGGGTTTATAGTCCGTCAAACTTTTAATTCAAACACTATCGCTCAACTTGTAAAACCATCGCAATATGCCCCATCACTAGTGGCTGTTAAGTTTAATGAATAAAAAAAGCCAACGAAGGCGCGCCTCAAATCCTACAAAGAATTTCCCATTCGAAATCTGCAACTCAACCTGTCCAATTAATAAAAGGTAAATACGAGGCACATCGCAGCAATCAAACAAGTTGAGGAGTCATGTGAGGAAATTAAAAACTTCGTTAAGCTGTTAAAACACAAAAAACTAAGAACACAAAAGTCTGTCTTAAAAAAACATATAATAATGTTGGGGAATTAAATGCTTCATATCTCAATGTTATAAGTGTAGGATTTAAAAAGAAAAAAAAAAGGCAGGATTTTTTTTTTTATATAAAAGGAAGTAGAATGTGATCTACTTTTGAGTGGGGCTAAACATGACTCGAACTCTCAACCTATATTGCAGTGAAGGGACTTATAACCAACTAAACTGCCCTTACTTATCAAAAGGGTAAGATTCACAACCACAATTTTACTATCTTTTCTATATCTCATTCTAGTCTACATAAGAAATTAAAAAAAAAAGAAAAAGAAAAAAGAAAAACTGTGAACAAAAAGGCAGTCATTGATGGCTGCTGAACAGAAGTCATAACTACATGTGTGATAATTGATGAAGTGATCTCGCAATCCCTTTCAAGGTCTACAAGTCAAAAAAGATTAGTAAACAGAAGAGAAATAATCTAGCAAGAAATTCGAACCTTCGGGGCCAAAAAAAAAAAAAAAAAACAGTGCAACCTTCTCGGTGTCTCTCTTAAACTTATAAAACCCGCGTGGTCTTAGAAAAACATTTTTGACAAGTCAAAAATAATAATCTATTTATAAGGAAAAAAAAATTATTTGTTTCCACTTGGATGCAAAGATGGACAATCATTCAACCTATAAGCATCTCCAACACTGCGAAATTAAAATGTTAGCGCTGGATTTTGGTATTCAAATAGAAAAACCACTCTTCAAATTATAACATTCGTGAAAATGCTCTAAATTAATGACCTTGAAATTTTGCCTCTTGCAATTTTATGGCATTAGTCTGAGCTAGAAAGGTTGACCATGTCCATCGGAAAATAAGTGGCTGAACTAAAAGAATACCACAAGAAATAATAATAATAATAATAATAATAATAATAATAATATTTTTGCTGGAAAAGAGTATTCAAAAGTAATCACGTTTCATAAAAGGGAGATTTGAACCTAATACATGCACTTAAATGAGATGAGTGTCATTGTATACTAATATATATACACAAGAGTCTTAGTGGACTGACCTAATTTGCACCAAATAAGACTTTTCATTTGCCCATCTAAGCTCTCGTAATGGGCCCTCTAACCAATTTTTCGACTCAGGGTCAATGTATGCTACGACATGGTAAGTTTCATAAATGTCATATTTTAAAATTTATTTTTTATAAAAACTATAAACATTTAAATGTAATACAATTTAAACATATAATACAAGTAGTATTACACAACTTTCTTAAATGGGGAATGAATAAACACATTTTCTAAAAATGTAGCATAACATATAATTTTCTCACAATATTATGCAATAGCAGTTAGATAAACTACCGCAACTACAATTGCCAATTTTGCCTGTACTTCATTTCTTGAGGAGATGGCCATGCTTGTTGTTAGGCTTCCATCATTGATATATAGAGCATTTCCCTAGCTAGGAGCAACCCCTTTAGTTTTCACTGCAGTTAATTAACTTCGCTTGGCTGTTCAAGTATTCTAACTTGCTATATGAGATGACCATGTTCTAATTATATAGACACCCTTCTGCCATACAAGGCGCACACACACACACACACATACATACATATATATGAGATGCCTTTGGTAGCTAAATTATAAAAGCAACCTTGGTGTTGGTTGGTTTATTAGAAAAGGCCAAATATTGTTTTTGACCCAAAAGCGTAAATAATAAAATGATAATAATAGAATGGTGAATATCTTAAAACAAATAGTCTGATACACGAAATGAATTAGTTGCAAACTCATAGACGTGCTTTTTCTAGTAGCTAGTGTGATCTTATAAGCGTAGTAGCAACGCCATTCAGCTTTAAATCCAATACGCGTATAATACGTTAATGTCCTGTTGTTATAGTAAAGCAAGAAAGCATATTTATGGAGAAAAGCATAAGAAGAAAAGGTGGCGTGTAAAAGGCCTTTAACCACATGCAAAATAAAGAGTCGATGACAGCATTGAGAGAAAAAAGGGCATGTAAAAAAAGAGATTTAAAAAAAAAAGAAAAGAAGAATAAAAAAAGAGGTAGCAGTGGCAAAGCATTAAGCAGCAGCATTAGCGAGGAGGCACGCCTAAGGCCACTAGAAGATGTTCCCATGGTGCGTTGAAATAGTACAAACGAAATCTATTATATCACTTTCTCTCTCTTTGGCCAGAGAATGATTTGGGAAACTCGCCCCAAAAACTTACCCCACTTCTATATTATTACTATTTCATCACCTTTTTTTTTTTCACCCTTCCTCGGTTAGACCAGACCTCACACCCATACTTATATTTTGCATTGGTTAAATAAAACAAATATATTCTATGCTTCAAATTAAACAATTGAGTCCATTCAAAAATAATAATAATAATAATCAATGAGGATGGAATTCTCTGTTGGTATATTTTAATAGTAGATTACATTAAAATCATATTACAACAAAAGAATAACAAATATAAAAATCTGATATTTTGAAAATGTAAGTTTTTCCCAAGGTCTAACACGTGCAAAACAACTTATGGGGTCCATAATACTACAAGAATTATGAAATTACAAGATAATTGAAACCTAGTACTTACCGTGTGTTTAAGTGGGCGGTTTAAACAATAGTTTAGGATTTCAATTAATTTCTCATGCAATAGTTATAGTATTTTTGCTTTTATGTTACAGTTCTAACTACGTTTTCGAATCCATTTGAGAAATTACGTAGGAAAACAAGGCAGTGGAACATCCGAAGGTCGAGTGACCTAGCTGGGAGAAGGAATATTAGTGCAGTGAGAAAGAGAGAGAGAAGATGTCACATTGTCAGAACTCAGGACTGGTAAAAGAAAGAAAGCCTCAGAATAGATTCCACAAAGCAGGAAAAAAAATTAAAAATCCCACTCATCACTCATACAAATGGGTCACACTCTACATGCCCTACTCTTATAACCCTATTATTAATCCCAACGCCCACAAACCCATCTCGTGAAGCTTACACAGTCATCTTTTATCAACATTTTTTTATGTATAGTTGTGAAATATATAGCATTATTCTTTTCTTGAAAAAATACATATTATAAATAAGAATATTGTTCTTTTCTCTTTTGCTGCCAGCCATTCACCCAACGGCAGCTCCCCCAATACATTCTGCCTGTCCTCCTCGTCCCCTTCTATTTGTCCAGTTCTACCCCCTCTTCTCATTCCTTCCTCACTTGTATATCATTCATTTAACTAATTACTAATTCATCTTTTATTTCTTGTTATTTTTTAATCAACCAAAACTATATGTACACGTGATTTTATTATCGACAAATTTTGTAGTGGTCTCCATCCCTGAATTAATACACATACATGTAACCTAGTACTATACGGTTATCGCACGCATAGCTTATCCCTAAATTTTTGAAGTCTAAAGTTTGAATTCTTTCACACTCTAAAAATGACATAGTATTTTAATACATATAAGGTATATCTTTAAAAATCCAAATAATTAGTTTTAGAAACTCGAAGTACTTTTATTTATGCAATATGATAATTATTAACCGTAAATTTCTCATCAATTCATCCAAAAAGTGAGAAAGTCACAAAATGTGTTTTTTCCTTGTAAAAAGAAAGACAAGTTCTTACACAAAAAATTGGCAGATAAATGTTTGGAATTTGGATGCACAAACGGATGATGGACAATGTAGTTGTGGGGAGTTGAAGGAAAGGCAGCAAAGTCCGCGCGTGGCGGGACAAGGTAAGTGGGAAGATGGCGCGTGGAGTCGTCCTTCTACTTGGAAAGGCCATCCTAACTTTTTTCAAAAGCCACAAAACTGTTTAAAGAAAGATCCGGCCTTCTTTTAGGGAAGGATTCCACCAATACTGCTCGACTTTTTCTCTATTTAAAATTAGTCTTTGTATTATTTTATCTTATAAATAATTTATAGCTTAAAAAGTATGTCATAAATAGTCTATTTATTAAATTTTAAATAACAAAAGTTGACATTTTTTATATATAGTTTCTGAACTATCTTTTCTCTTTATAAATAGTCTAAAAAAAAACATATGTTAAAATTAGTTATATTGTTAAATAAATATATAAAATCATTAAATATGAGAAGTTGTACCATATTTTACTTGTACATATTAAATATACGAATGTTTTCATTTCTTATTATAATGCATAAAAGAATGTTAGAAAATAATCGTGACATACATTTTGGTATATGAGAGAAGTTTTGTTCCTTAATTTGGTGTTAACAAATTTCATAACGAATGGTTATCGTATATAGGAGTGTTGTGTTAGTTGAATTTTGAATGTGTTAAGTATGAAAGTTTTGTTTTATTTAATTTTTTTAAAAAATCAATTTCTTGGTCATTTTGACTTTTCATATGAATTTGATATTTTACTAAAAAAATTACAAACAAAAAACAAAAAATAAAAAAAAAACAAAATTGATAGATTACTAGGAATATAAATTGGTTAAAATAGGTGTAATACAAAAGATATTTATGAATCTATAAATCTATTATAAGAGAGATAAAACTAATTTGGGATATTTATTAATATAGTAGGTAAAATATGCTCATTTCAAAAAATTATTAAAGTTATATATTTGATTAAGTAACTAAAAACGTATTAAATATGTGTAGTAAAGAAATTGATTTTAGCATTTTTTAAGTTTGAGGACTACAAATTTCGTACCATTTCACATGTTTAATACTTTATATATTTGTTTAACAATATAACTAATTTTAGCATATATTTTTTAGTTTAGGGATTAAATATAGTATAACTTTTAGCATAGGCACTATTTATGGAGAGGAAAGATTGTTCAGGGACAATTAAAGAGACAAAGTTAATTTTTTTCATCTGAAATTTAACAGAGAGACTATTTATGAGACACTTTTTAAGTTCAGAGATTATATATAAAACAAAATTGATTACAAGTACTAATTTTAAAGAGAGAAAAAAGTTCAAGGACTATTTATGAATTTAATCTTTTAGGTAAGTGTGTTTTTACCGGATCTCCGTTTTATCATTTCTTTTGAAGCTTTACATGACTTTTTTCTTTTTCAATAAGGGAGAAAAGTTTATATTTCTTAGTTAGGGTGGAATCCAATAATTGTGTGTAGTTTTTTTTTAGTGTGCAGTTTTGAACTGTAGATTTTCATTAAAAATGTCATGTGTAATTTACATACTTTTCAACCTAACTTATTTTGATATAATGTCAAACTAAAAAAATCTCTCAAAATAATATATATTTCATTCAACATTTATTTTATTTGAAATGGGAATTAAATTCTACTCTCGGATTGGTTTGTTGATAATTTAAACTTTTTTAATTCAAAAATAGATTTAAAATTGTTGAAAACAAAAAGAATATATTTTCAATTTTTCCGAAGGAAAGTTTTGAATAGGTTGCTTTTAATGTTCAAAATATCAATAATGATTTGAAATGTGACTGAATTTTTAGCTACCATGGTGGTTTAAGGGAGAATTTTGGTTCAACCCATATGAACCATCCAACCAAACGTACAAATACACGAAATACCTTGATCAATGATCTCAAATCAAACCAAATGAAGTAAGGTAGAGTGGAGTTTGAGTCTGAGGGGAACTCGGCCTTGTGTGTAAAAAAGTTATATTTTTTAAACAAAAATTCCTTATTAATTTATTCCCAATAATTGACTGAATTTAATAAATCATTGTTATTAGTTAATGGCGTGTTTTGATCTGAACGGGGTAGATCATTGGTATGGACTGCCCAGACAAAAGGCACGCCAGTGTTTGGTTCAAAGGTGGGGCCCCACATCACGTCTCCTAAAAATTTCTCACGCGCACTCATAGCGCGTACACCTTCCCACTCTATTTCTATCCCCCTCGACCCTCTCCCCTCTCCCTCAAACGACCCCCTTTCAACCCCTTCTCTTTTGTCCATTCTTATTACTCCTCCCAAAAGAAAATCCCACCTAATCTCTCCCTTTCCCCCTCTCTCAAGTGACTCAATTTTTTTTTCTCATACATTTTTTTTATGTTGGTCTTTGGGGTTTCCATGTATAATTGAAGTCCTTCTTAATCACTAGTCCTATTTTGTAGTTGTGGGATATATAGATTTGTTTAGTTTGAATATATATACACACACACAATATGGCAGCTCCGAATATGACGACGATTACAGCATCATTAGAGAGGTCTCTGCAGAACTGCTCTCTAAACCACCACCGCAGCAGCCACTCCGCCACCACCGGAGAACAAGGCGTCAGAGGAAGGCCCGCCACTTCAATATCATCCAGCTCGTCGAGTCGCCCGGCCCCACATCATGATGATCATGATGATGTCGATGAAGCGCCGCAAAATCATGACCTTCCACACGCCGCCAACGCTTCCGCCACCACCACCTTAGAACTCAACTCCCATATCTCCCTCCCTTACCATTGGGAGCAATGTCTCGATTTAAAGGTATTTCTTTTCTTTTCTTTTTCTTTTCTTTTCTTTTCTTTTCTTTCTTTTTTTTTTTCACTTTTGTTAAAAATGACCAAACCCCTTTTTCATTTCAGTCCCTTTCCTCATAAGGGTTTTCTTTCTTTTCTCTCTCTCTCTCTTTTTTTCCTTGGCTTTCAAGTGATAGATCCTTCACTTTTCTTTATGAAGATATGTAGGGAGTAGTAAATAATTCTCGGGGTTTTTTTCTTTTTTCTTTTCTAAGAACACAATCTCATACAAAAACCAACTACCTTTAGCTTCATGAACCACTTCTATTTCTTATTTTAGACGAAAAGGAAAAAGAAGGGAGAAAAAGGAAAGCAAAAGAAAAAAGCTTTCCCCCGTTTCGAGTATTATCGATCTAGTTGGACGTTTTGTTGAACAATAAAGAAAGAAACTTCCCTAGTTAGATCATCCGTTAATAACCAAAGACTCTATCTTGATTAATGATGCAATCTAGGAAATTCTATTTCATTTTCTTTTTTTTTTTTTTGGGAAATTCTATTTCATTTTCATACATAACATAACTAATTAAAGTAGTTGTCTCATGGTACATTCTTTTGTTGCAGTACTGCTACATGACTTGCCTAGCTAGTACTCCTTGTTCTTGTTCCTTGTTCCTTGCCTCCCACTTTCCACGAACATTATCCAACGTCAAAAGGATTAGTATTTGTACTACTATTAATATGTCGTTTAAATTTTAATGTATACAGACAGGGGAGATTTACTACATAAACTGGAGGAACGGCATGAAAGCCAAAGAAGATCCAAGAACGACAACAGACTATAACAGTGGAGACTATTACTCGGAAGAAGAGGAAGAAGAAGAAGAGGAAAAGAGCACATACGACAGCGAAGAATCGTCGTCGGAGTCGTCGAACAGAATTAGAAGAGAAGGGCAGAAGGAGCAGGTATTGGTGGTGGGAGGGTGCAAGAGCTGTTTCATGTATTTCATGGTCCCAAAACAGGTCCAAGAATGCCCCAAGTGTTGTGGTCAACTTCTCCATTTTGATCGATCCGAAAATGGCTCTCTATAAATTAATTGATCTTTCATGATAACAAAATATTTTTCTTATTTTTCCCATTCTTTTTCCTTTTCTTTCTTATTTCCCACTTCCTGGAAACCCCTCTTTGTGTTTTTTTTTTTGGAAATTTCAGTGTGGATTTGCTAATGGAGATAAAGTTTTTTACTGCTATTTTCCCACTATTTTATTTATTTGTTTGTTTTGTTTTCATTAATTTTTTATTTAAATTATGAGGGTCATCTGAGACACGCCCGTGGAAAGTGGCAGGAGATGAGTCCTACAGGTCCAGGGGTGAGGTCAATGGGGAAAGTTCAAAGCATAATATTGGTAATGATTGCGACGTGTAGTTAATGTTCTCCTTCCTTCCATTTAATTTTTTTATTTGTGTTTAAAATATTAATTTCTCTATCATTGTTGTATTAATGTGATGATTATACTATTGGGTAATTGGGTATGTGGTTGGCGCCAATGTATGTCATTTTTATCCAACCGCTTAATTAATGCCTTAAAACATGGTATTACCACATAAATTTAGTGAGTAATGACCCCATTTAATAATAAAGTCTTTTCTTTATAATTTTGCCATCATATCATATATACCGATTCTTCTTTACTTCTACTAATTTTATGCTCACGATCACCTTTTGTATTATAGCACGTCCAAAATTTTCATTATTTTCGTATTTAAAAGTCAAAGCGTAAGGCTCAAATATAGGCACGTATGCCATTATTTTGTTGAGGAGAATCTAATTCCATCTTAGTGGACAGCAGGGATTGGAAACTTCAAACTTCTGATATATATGAATAAGTTGGAATTTATCTTGATAGATAAAGGACAAATCAATCAAGTTACAATATACTAAACCAAACCACTTTGTTCTCCTTTTTTTTTTTTTTTAATTTAGGATTGGGAATCGAATTCCTCCCTTTGGTATAGTTAGATGTGGAATTACGACGTCATGTTTTTTGGCGTTTTAGAAAAGTCAAGGCTGGAAACTTAATTAGTGACTTCTTAATTATTCTTTCATCTGCTCCATATGGTCTTCACGTCCTATCAATATCATATACATCTGTACCTAAAAAAATTCATGTATAAAAACATTGTTATGTGTTGTAGCCAATTGCATTTGGACACCTGATATATTCCAGTACTCTAACAGGGTCTATTTCACATTCTTATCCGCGTAGTATTGTTTTGTTTGATTAATTTCGTCAACTTTCTCCGGTGAAAACGATTCCTTTATTCCTTTTTTCTTTTACAATTGTATTCAATTTCGAGATATTTTACTTCCTTCAAAAAGAATTGTCAGCTCTCAACAGTTATTAGAGCATTAGGAAATGTAGTTGAAAAAAATAAGTTTGAATAAAATATTGTATTATGTAAGAGTTATATAATAATATATTTTTATTTTATAAATAGTTGAAATTAAGTTATCAAACATATTTTATTAAAGTAAAATATTTCTACAGTAGCATCATAGGATCTGAAATATAAACTATTTCAACTTTCGGATCTGTTTCACAAACTATATGGCTAGAAACCCACCCTACAACGATAAGCGTAAAATTTGGGCAGATTAATCTATGTTTAATTATCATAAACCAATTATAATAAGATGCATATATGATTAATACTTGTAATGGTGTGGGACATAAGTATTCACATAATTGATTTTTATTTTGTCCTAGCGCCTGGAAACGTTTCTCTATGATCGATGTTTTGTTTGAAAAAGTTGGGTCATTCTCTGAAGTAGTAGAGCTGTAAAGAGATAAAAAAAAAAATCAAAAATTGCCGCAATAAGTACAAGTGCGCCTATAATTGAAAATGGAACTCATGAGGAAGTTAAATTGACAATATAATGTGGCTTGTGTATACACACACACACACACACACACACACATATGAAGCTTGAAATACTATAAAATTTTTTATATATAGTTATTATTAAAAAAAGAAAAGAAAAGAAAAAAGTGAGGTGCAATTGTGCATGGAAAGCTACAAGGGCGTGACATATGGTGCAGCTGTTAGGTCTGTGTGATGGTAAGGCCCTCCGTCCTAAAAGATTCGCAATTCAGACACATATAATAATAATAATAATAATAATAATACAGAAAGCTTGAGAAAGAAGTAGAGATGCTTTTGGACGTACAAATTATATATTACCGATAAATAATAAAAATACCATATATATGTTAACAGAATAATGGTCCAAGTATTGATAGGGCTTTGATTTTCTATCAAATAAAAGAAATGATTTAGATTAGGGTGGTATGTGTGTATATATATTTGTATGTATGTATATAGATTCAAAATTATATAACATATAAATAGCTGGAGAGAACTGTGTGTAGAAAAAAAAAAGATATATATATATATATATTTTTTTTTGTGAGTTGATGATGAAAGGTTTCACTTGGTTGGTTGGCAGAAGAGAAGGGAATCTAAGCAGTGCAGTGAGTAGGGCTGAAGCTAATTATCAAACAGTTTTGCAGTAGTACCACAGTACTACTGTCCAGAAAGAGATAGATGGAGAAGGTGATAGAGCCGATATATCATATTCATATTTATGAAATATTTCATATTGTGAGAGTCTCTCTCGTCCTTTGTGTTTTTTCTCCTTCTCTCTCTTGCTTTCTATTCTCTAATTATAAGTTGGTCAATGACAAGAGAGCACAGATATATATATATATATATATATATATGAGTATATCGATAGAGTAACCTGGGGAAAATAACCAGAAACTCTCCCTTATTGTTTTTCCTTTTTTAATATCATTTTAATGGTCCGAATGGTCCTCCCCTCCCCCTAGAGAATCTCTGTTTGTTTGTTTCTTCCTCCAACACTCAGTTTGTGTCTTTCTTTTTATTTGCATCTTTTTTGACAGCTTTCTCTCCTCTTCTTTCTCTTGGAAATTATGTTCATTTTGAATAAATTCATTATTGACTTTTTCCATAGGTCTGTTGTTACACTGTATAATAATTATCTTTTCCTTCACATATATATTGTCCAAAGTAGGGTACATGTTTTGTCACAAAAATTTTGTTTTTACTTTTTAGTAATAAGGTTAAATATGATTGACATAAAAAACCATAAAATATACATACTACAGTTGCTAATATAACAATTTTTTAAGGTAACCATTTATCATTTATGTATCAGAAAATCATATGGATATGACAACTGCATCATCACGTGTCACAGAAGATTAGAGCTCTTGTATAATATTGAAAACTTGGGCTTGTTTGTTACCTTGTTTATTGTATTGTATTGTATTGCATTATACTGTAATGTATTGTATTATATACAGAAAAAAGCAATATAATATAGTACAATATGATGTGCCAAAGAAGCCTTAATTTTGATTAAGAAAAATTAGGAGAAGTTCTTCATAGAAATGCATGAACAGAAGATAATGATTTGTTTAATTGCTCGATAATTTTAGTCTTACAATATACCAATGCAACAAAAATAGCTATGGTTTCTGTTATGAAATGTTATGGTTTGAAATACCAAACTCACCATTTCTGAAGTTTAGTTATTTACTCATTATCATTTGCATGTGTAAATTACAATAAAATCTTCTTTTATGTACACACACACAGATAGTGGTATTTCTAAATACCAATTCTTCAAAAGTGGTATACCGCTGGCTTTCGAGGTTTTGTAGGTCGAGTCCAAAACATACCTTTGTGGATTGTGCTTTATCTCAATCACGACCCAAAGAATAATTAGGTTTCTTCTTCGAAAAATTTTACAATACGTGACCAATTTACTTATGAAATTAACTTCTTAAAAATGTTCTTTTATGTCATGGTATTTATTTTAATGATATCATATATTTTATTATACAATAGTATAATAGTTATTTTAGTGATATTATTTTGAGACATTTATTAAATATTTACAAATTGAAATCATATTTTAATGAGAAAATTACATGTTGTACCACACTTTTAAAACTTGTATTTATTTATATCTCACTTAAAAAAGTTCATGCCATACTATTATTTATATTGCATGTTAAGTTGCACCACAAAAAAAATCTATAATATTTATAAAAAGTAAATCTTAAAATATGGTATTTATATTACAAATTAAGTAAATCTTGAAAATTTACCTATTTTAATTCAATAAATATAACTAGGCAATTTGTCCAGTTAACCCTTCTTCTCCGAGAGGTCCAAATAGGGCTTTAGTTGGGTTGATGGTATGGTACTCCTTCCGGTTCCCCTCTGACATCGTTTTTAGAAAGAATAAGAAAGATGCTTTTTCGAAAATTAACAAGTTCCATGAAGTTGAACTCGTTCCCATTGTCATGTTGACGTTGTTTTCAGTTTTTTGTCGTTGTTGAGACCTTGTCGTTTTTTTAGTTTGTGTCGTTTTTGGATTACTGTCGTTCTCTGGCGAAGTCATATGCGGAGGATCATGTGGTTTTCCACTCACGTCTCATGTGTCTATCTGTATATGCATTGTCATTTTTTGCTTATGGTCTTTACTGGTCTTCATTTCTTTTCGGTGGAATATTAACTGTCGTTTACAAATTTTTCCCTTTTGGAGGTCTCTGCAATTTTTCTTATATTGATGCCAACTTTATGATTTTTGGTCCTTCAAGTATTGTTGCTATATTCCTTTTATTATTGTGTCGCGTCTTGGAATTTTCTTGTTTTAGAGTTGGGATAGTTTCGGGTTGATGTCGTTTGTTTACGCTGATACTCTTTTGATATTGTTGTCGTTTTTCAATAATTTTAGTTTTTTGTTTTGTTTTTTCGTTTTGGTTTTTCATTTTTTTTAAGGACGGGGAAAAGCAGCTTGGTGCAAACCAGCGATCTTACAGCCGTATTTCTTTTTTATATGTTATCGTTTTATCTTAGAATCAGTTTTTGATGATTCATATTTTGATTGTCGTTTTCTTCTTCTAGTTTTTGTCATTTTGCTTCTTTTTTTTTCCTTTTATTGTTGTCGTTTTATTCTTAGTGCGTTCGTTTTCCGAGGACAACAAACGTGTTTAACACCATTGGAACCGTGATTCAATTCCGACTAAGCGCTTTCTCTCACATTCTTCGGTATTTCTGGTTCGGACTTTCAACCACGTCTTCATATACCCTCAATGTCTTTTTATAGTTGTTGCGTTTTCTTGTCAATAATATCGGTTGTGCTGCATTGTTAGTGCCTCCTACCCCTGCTTCTGCTTAATAATCAACAAGAAAAAGTAAATTATTTCATTAAAAATAACTCTCATATAGGTTCGGAACAAACATCAAACGAGATAATAGAAAGAAAAAGAGGGAAATCAAATAATATTTCACAGCATTACAAACAACAAGGAACTGTGGCTTTTATACATTAACAAACATATGCAAAAACTCAAAACCCTGCTGTAAAGATATCAAGAGACGAATGGTTCTAAACACTAACTGATTGCACGGCAACATTGTTATTCCCATGGGCTGCTTTGAAATCTGACACGCCGTTGAAAAGGTGATGAGATGCTTTCTCGAAATTAACAAAACCCATGAACCAAAACTCATGCCCATCTGACGTAACAATCTGAATGTACTTCTCTGGTGGATTTTCTGTTCTTGTCACTGGATTCACTGTCGCTATATTCCCCAATGGTATCACCACCTGTTCATCCCACACTACTTTCATTTCAAATACACCACGCTACTACAAGATCATATCTGTGTGTGTGTGTGTGTGTATATATATATCACTCACTCACTTTGCAGTCCTAAGCAGATTGATTACAGAAGTTTAAATCAGTGAAAGAGCCAGGGAAGTTTTTTAATAAGACCATAATATTCTTAAGAGCGTGAGATTATTTAATGCAAAATATAGAAGAAGAGAAAAGAGAGAGAGAGATAACGCTAAGGTTTCTTATTATTGCAACAGCAGAAAAAGTGTCCTAGATGCAAATCCTAAAACAAATCTAATTCCTGATGTTTTAAATAATCCTAATCCTAATCCTAATATAAATATAATGTTAAGTATAAGTAACTCAAAAAAAGTTCCCACAAAAAAAGAAAAAAAAAACCCTCCAACAAAGAGACTTTTCATTAAATTGATACAAAATTATAAGTCTCTAGTATTGACACTTTTTTTTTATTAAATTTGTGACTCTGTTACTATGGTTTTAAGTTGAAGAACTTCTGATCTGATAACACGTTAATTCAAAAAGAACTCAAAAATTGTTTCTACTTAAGAAGTCGGGGTAAAAACTAAGCTCAATTTTTATAATAATGTAACAAAAATATGCATATATGTATATCTATACACCTTGTAGTAGCTCCAAGCTCCTTGTCCAGAAGGAGCAGTGAAGTAGAGAGGCCGATCACTGCAGAAAGTAAGACGAGCTGTGGACAAGTAAAGAGTACCAGCGACGGGGCCTGTAGAAGTGGAAAGGTAACAAGCAAAAGTCTTCTTCAGCTTCTCATTTGGATCGCTACTCCCAAAAATCTGCTTAAACAATGACTCAAAGCCCCCTTCTGTTATCGCCTTCGCCGTCAGATTCACCTTCCCCCACGCCGCCTCCGTAACCGACGGTCCAGTTTTCACTGCAATGTCCATTTCCAGACACACACCATGTGAAACCAACGACATTGTAAAACATATGGCACAACATTACAGTTATTGATGATGAAACGACAACAAAAACAAAACGACGTCCATTTTCAAAAACACCAAAAGAGAAGATAAAACCGACATAGCAAGGGGAAATAAATATATTTATATATATAAACGCCAACACAAAAAAGGGGTATAACAATGAAACGACAAGTTAGATATTCCCAAGAAGAGAAAAATGACATGAAATTGCAAAACGACTAAAAAGGACAACGTCAGAATAATACTAAACGACATCAGCCCAAAAAAAGGACGTAAAAATTAGACGGCTTCAAAATTTCAAAACGATAGCGACAGTAGAACAACGACAGTAAAAGATAGGCTGACAGTAACTAATTCCAGATACGATCATAATTGAAACATGATATAATGGATGAAGTACATAGTGCATAGTACATACGGTTGTGCCAGATGTTGCGGGCGATGTTCTCTGCCTTGGTACTCCAAGAATTGAACAGATTGATGACAGGCTCAAGGGGGTTAGATGTTGGCTTCTCCACCGGCTCGTACTGCACGTACGGCTGGTGGTGGTCGGCGGCGTTCCACAGAGCCGCCTTCTGGTTGTCGGGGTGGACGGTGGGCGCCGCCGGGGCTCCCATCACGTGGGTCCCCCATTTCTTGGCTTCCTCCGGTGAATCGCTTGAAGAGGCAGGAGAAGGCACCTGAGGCTCTTTTCCACTGCTCATATTGAATCCACTCAACGAAGGGTAAGATAGCTAATTTTGCTTTCAGAACAAAAAATAAATAAATAAATAAAGATCAGATCCTTGGCTTTATAGAAAGAGATTAATGGTTAATACACGCGGTTCCGTTTTCTTTATAACGAAGCATGTCTCCAGAAAGAGGCATCGAGTGGATTAGGTGTGTTAATATACTACTCTTGGGATAATTATGGATATTTATTGATATACGTATTTGGACAGGTGGCTGCCAATTGTAATCAAAGGAAAAGATCACGAAGCTTCCGGATACAGGGAATATATATATTATATATTGGATAGGTGGTTGCCAATTGTAATCAAGGGAAAAGATCAAGAAGCTTCCGGATACAGGGAATTTGCTTGGATGGGTCTAGTCCTACTCTTGTTTTTGTACAACCATTACTTTATTTTATCTAATCTATTAGCAAATTATTATTTTTTCCTTTTTTTTTTTTGGGACACATCAATTATTGTTTTTGACACCTGCGCGTCGTGGTAGTTCTGGGACATAATAGGGGTTATGAACTCTATGTTGTTATGGGCAATTTCCCTGGTAGGATCGGAAAAAAATGTTGACTGGATTTAACGATTTCAACAACGTAGGGGTCAGCTGCAACATTCTGTCGTTTGTGTACGTTATCTAATGCCTGTCGTTTCTTTAGTTTTATGCTTTGTGCTTGTCGTCGTATACTTGAGGCTCTCGTCTGTATGTAATTGGGCTCTTGAACTCTGATCGTGGCTGGCAACTGGTAAGCTTCGGATTTGGTCATTTGGACATTTATAAACTGTTGTTGTTTGCTCTTAAGCTCAAAGAGCTTCGTTAAATGGAGGATTTCTGAGAATTAGTTTAACAGTGTACTAATTCCCCCACTTACTAACATACTTTACTTCTTTTTGGGATTAATTTTAATCTATATATTTACATTTTATTTCTTATTTCTAAATACTTCATTGAAACACATGATATAGTAGCTTGGCATAATGTTCTATTAGCATTATCAGATATTATTTTACGTGGAGTAATTTTTCAAAATCTAGCTTGCAATAGTCTTTCTAGTTGAAAAATATAAATCTTAATCCTCAAATCTCGGCTCAGATCAAAAGCAAATTTACGGATTCCCAAAAAAAAAAAAGAAAAAAAAAACTGATTGAAAAGTTGAAATCAAGAAAAGTGTAATTGAAATTCTGAGCGAATGAACAAATCAGGATTGGTCCTTTTATTTGATTTTATCATTTTTTTCTCCCTCATGACATAAGTAGGGTTACTTTAGGCAAAATAATGGTGCTACGGTGGTTGAGGCTCTTGAAAATTGGTAGGGACTATCCTACAACTTTGTAAAGACAAGTTGCAACCCTTGAGCTATTCCAATGTTTAATTTGTTTGCTATACTATCGTCGGTAACAATGGCTAATATTCATAGTAAGTTCTCTTCAGATCATCTCAAACATTAAAAAATATTTATCATCACTATATACAAAGATTAGATGACGCTTATTATAGATATATGTAAGCATTTAATTTGGAGCAATCACTCCATCTGTCCTTCCGGATGGATAATAAAGGTTTTCGTCTACGATTTCCCATTAATGTTGAATAAGATTTAAAGCAGGACTTTTTTAGAGGGTAGAAAGACAATACTATTGAAGGATAAGTCACTATCTTGATTCACTTCACTTCTGCTACTTGGTGTCAATTAATTCCTTGTTTAGATTTTCCTCTCTAAATTCAGCAATTTTGCTCGTATTCTTGCAGTTCGGCTACGCTTTGCCGCTGTTGTTTGCTGGATCACTGTTGCTCGTAGTCCACTAGATATATAGTGGACTCTGAATATACATGTACGTATGTACACACATATATATCATGTCTCATAATGAATAAGAATTGTGGTTCATAGGACCCCGCCCCCCCAACCCGAGTGTCATGTGAATCTTGACGTTGGACTTCTCCACTTAGAATTAAAATTATATGCTAATATTAGTTTTGGATTTTTTTTTTCTATTTTTATGTTTTACAAGTGCTGAATTGAGCCAAAATTTTGAGTTAAACTAATAGTGCAACTGTCTTTATGTTTTTTTTTTTTTCCTTTCCAAATGACACTTGTAATTGAATTCAATATAATTTTTAAAGCTTAAAGTCTTAAATATGTATTTATATAATAGTGTTGTTAATTTTTTGTTTGATTTGAAGTTTTGAATTTAAAATACGAGTATATTAAAAGTTGAAATTTAGCATATAATCAAAATGATTTTAAAGAATTTTGAAATGCAAGCATACTTAAAAGTTAAAGGTTTCAACAAAAATAGACACCTTAAAAAAATTATTGAAAGAGAAATTGTAACAATAGTTGGTGTTAAAGTTCAAGTGAGGCTCTTAGGTCGGGGTGAAAAGCTGCACTTATAAGGCCGAAAGTGGGCAACTAAGATACGTTATTTCTACAGTCAAAATTTCTTAGAATTATACTATTTCGTCAAGATCGAAACAAGATCCAACAACGCTCCACTCTACATGAGCTTTGGTGGTGATGGCGTGACGTTGAGAGACCATCGTAGTTAGCTCCAATGGCGAGAGGGAGGGAATGATGAGAGAAAGAAAAAGAGAGGGGAAGCAAGAGAGAGGGTAGTGAGTAAGGAGATTTATAGAGTGTTTAACAAATTGATTTGAACTGAAAAAGTGAGTTCAAATACTTCAGTATATGACAGCTTTATATTATAGCTTTTGAGCCCTTTGCATTGTGGACGAAACCAACATGTCACACAAAAGCTTAGAGTTAGCTTTTCATCTCTACGGAAAAAAAAAAAAAGACAAATTGTCATTTTAGCAGCAGAGTGGAGTAAACAATCAAATATAGGATACCAATCAAAACCAAAACTTAACCATGCAGAAATTTTAACCATGTTCACTTCTAAGAATTAATTACTAGGGTGTTTGGCTATTGGTGGGAACCTGTATCAGCCCGAAATTAATTAAGTGTCATTAGAATGTTAAATTGTGGATTAGTGTACCATAATGAATATTTTAAACTTAATTTGAACATTTTGTAAAGTTTCTAAATTTATGGTATTTTTTATTATTTTAATGATTTTTAATTATTCTCAATTATTTTTAATTGTTATTTTAAATATTGAAAACAAAACAATTTGACAAATGACTAACACGTCCTACTTTGGAAAACTACGTGCGGGACGTGGTATTGTTTAAAAACTACCTTATATTTTCTTTTCTAAAATCTCTCTCTCCTTCTTCCTTTCCCTCTCTCGCTCTCCCTCATTCTCTCTTTCTCTCTCTCAGTTTCTCACTCTCTCTCATTCCCTCTCAAAAATTTTTGAAACAAAAATCAATTCCAAGTGTTAGGTTAGTGGATTGAAGGCTTGAGAACGAGATTTGGAAACCACAATTACGATCTAAAGCTTTGATTTGAGGTTAATTTCAAAATTTCTAAACTTTTCTAAATTTTTCAATTTTTCTTACATTTTGAAATTTAAGCTTTTCTAAGCCTAGAAAACTTTTGATCTAAGTTAAAGAGACTTAGAATAACTAGAATCTAAGCTTTGTTTAATAAAAAATGAATTTAAATTTAAATTTTTCATTTTTCTCTATTTTTCCTATTTTTGAGATTTTTCAAAATCTTTGTCCAAATCTTGTTTAAATTGGTTTAAAAGAGTTTTATGATGTTTTTCTATCGTCTATTGATGTTACCCATGCCTGAGAATTAAGAAAAATATGTTAGAATGAAGATTTGGGCTTGAGAGGTCAAAATCTCGTGCCTGAAAAATTTTAGAATTTTTTCAGATCGGTTCATGTTCAGCAGGCCAAATTCATAAGTTCGGCAGGTCAGATTCATACGACTGGTAGACCAAACCTGAAAAAGTTTGACTGACCAGACTTGGCTTTCTGGTAGGCAAAACTGCACAGTTCGGCCTGCCGAACTAGGGCGACCGGCAGGCCGACTGGGCATGATGAGATTTTACGATTTTTTACTCGTATTCACCGTTTTGAACCCTGATTTAGATTTTAACGATACCATATGATTTTAGAAACTTAAATGGCACACTAGGACACCATGAGATAGTTTAGTAATATAGGGTATCTCGAGCTAGATACTGATAGATTTAGTTATTATACATTTAAGGTTGTTCGTGGTTTCGTAAAGCTGACGTGCAGCGGACCGGGATTATGGTGTGGGACACCGATACGAGTATCGAGGTAGGACTTCTACCCATTTCTTAGTAGCCAATTTTAAATGCTTTGGCCTCAAAGAATTTTTAACAAAAATGTTTTCAATAATTGGTTGAAAATGGATTTTGTCGATTGATTTCATAAATGCTAGAATTGAGGTGATTTTCATAATAAACCTCATAATAAATGTAAATGATTATATTTGGTAAAAAGAGATTTTAATGATTATAGAAAGATATATATATATATATATATATATAAGGGCATGATGCCATATCAGAGATCAGGTCGTGTAGCATGCGACCTTGGGGGCAGGTCTTAAAATCCAGCTGGGCCACTACGGTGATGAAATATATATGATTTGCCTAGGAAAAAGAAAATGGTATTCTTTCTGGTCGACCAATAAACTGTTTTGATAAGATAAACTTTTATTAAATTTTCATCTATTTATTTATTTATTCTAGTTCGTTTTCTATATATTTATTTGAATAGTAAAATTTCTTTTAAAATTAAATGTTTTTATAATATATAGTCCTACTGAGCCTTTCGCTCATATTTTATTTGTTTTAAA
>CAMOHE010050513.1:0-16121 GCA_946598075.1 Artocarpus hirsutus | reverse complement strand
ATTATTTTTACGGTTTTCATTATTTACAAACAAGACATATATTTAACACACCAAAACGACTTTAAAAATTACCAGAAATAACATTAAACATAAAAACACACTAAAAAAACATTTTTAAACACATTTACACTCCAAGACACAAAAATACTTATTAACACAAAAATGCTATTAATTAGAAGATTTAATGAGAAATAAAAGCATAAATAAATGAATTAAGCCTTATAAAATATATACTTTTATAGTCTCATCACCACCACTAGAGAATGTCTCCTCATAATCAATACTAGGTTTTTGAGAGAATCTTTGTGCTACAAGTCATGCTTTGCATATGACAACTTCATTTTTCTCATTACATTTTCGTAAAAATACCCATTTATAGTCTATAGGTTTTGCGCCTTCAAATGTTGGACAACAGGCCCAAAAACTTGATGTTTTTCAAGTGAGTTTAATTCTCCCTAGATTGGGTCTTTTCATTTTGGCCAATCATTTCTACATCGACATTCTTCAATGGACTTTGGTTCAAGATCCTTGTTTTCTTCTGTAATATCAAGAGCTAGTGCATATGCAAATATGTTGTTGACAACAATTCCATCTCGGTTTTGTCTCTTTCTTGAAGTGACATAATTTATCAAGACCTCTTTATTAATATTATTTCCAAATACCCGAACATCTTATAGGATTATTTCTTCAACTGTGTCAATTAGTTTTGTATTGAGCTCTTCAAGAACATTAATAATATTGGAAATGCCAACTTGTTTATTAGCTCTTTTCTCTTTCTTGGATTTTTATCCTTAGAATTAATAGGTCTACCATGCTTCTGTCATGCCTTAGACTCATTTGCTAGCATATTAGTATTTTTTTGGCAGGAACTTCAATTCGAACAGGAGCATTCTCAGCTAGTATATATGATTTTGTCACTTTCTTAATATCAATAAATGCATCTAGTAATTGATTTGCAACCTTTTGCAAATGTGATTTTTTAAAATTCTAATTCACCTTGATTTGCATGAGGATCAAAATGAGATAACGATGATGCATTCTATGCAATTCACCTCTAATGTTGGGAAAAATGTCTCATTAAATTGACAGTCGACAAATCGTGCAGTAAGAAGATCACCTATTAACGGGTTCAAGATATTTAATTATTGAAGGGGATTCAAATATAACATAAATTCTCAGTCTCCTTTGAAAACGCATCTTAGTGCACTGTGGTGGAGCAATTGGGACATACACTACACAACCAAAATTCTTAGATGAGAAATATCTTGCACTTTTTTAGAAACAACCTGTAATAGGGAATATTTATGATATGCAGTTGGTCTTATGTGAATAAGTGCTGTAGCATGCATGTAATATGGCATGCCCCCAAGCAAAACTAGGCAATTTTGTTCTCATAAGTAAGAGCTTAGCAATCAATTTCAGCCTTTTAATAAAAGATTCGACTAATCCATTTTATGTGTGAGCAATAGAATGCTCAATAGTAATCCCACTTGACATGCAATGATCATTAAAGGCTTAGGATATAAATTATCCCGCATTATCAAGACAAATTTTCTTAATTGTATAATCTAGAAATTGTGCCCATGATTGGATTATTTGTGCAAGAAGTCTAACAAATGCAATATTGCAAGTAGATAACAGACAAATATGTGACCAACGCGTTGCTGCATCTATGAGTACCATAAAATACTAAAATGGTTCACATGATAGAATAGTATGCCCACATATATCTCCTCGTATGCGTACAAAAAATCTTTTGGTTCTTTAAAGGATGTCCATTTGAATTTTTCATAATCCTTCGCATCATTATCGAACCCAGATGACCTAAATGGTCATGCTAAGCAATAAAATTCCTTGAATAAGTGGTTTCTTAGTTCATCACCATATAGGATTCAATTAGATTTATAAATATATAGTACAATCTGGAAGAGTATGTTGGTAGTCTTTCTAATATTTGTTTCTTTCTTGAGACATTAGACGTAATATAGAGGTATTCAACGTCTTTCTCCTTTGTTTTCCAATATAATAACCATTACAATGTATATCTTTAAAACTTAGAAGATTTCTTTTTGATCCATAAGAATACATAGCTTCGTTAATTGTAAACTTTGTACCACTAGGTAATAATATATTAGCTCTTCTGAAACCTTCAATAAGGTTTGTAACACCAAATATTATACTAACATTTGCTTCAACTAATATGAGATTAAAAAATTTTTTTTTTTATCTTTGAGAATAGTATATTATTCCACCATCCGCGAGACGAAAGGCTTCACCATTAACTTTAATACTGGTGGAATGATTATTGAAATCCATATCTATTCATGAAAAAATAAAACAAAAGATGAGAAGAAAATAATAAAACACAATCTTTTTTTTTTCTTTATAAGAAAACATACCAAGATTATAATAAAAGCACACCAAAAATTACAAGCACACCAAAACACACTAATTAAAAATTATGGATCACACCAAAAATAAAAACAAACTTAAAATAATGTACTAGGGATAGATTGACACAAAAACTTCTTTTTCAAGCCATACTGATGTTTCCTTCACCAATCAAATTCTCAAAATTTACATCAGGTTGCCAAAGAAATCTCAACATCCAAGTGTGTAAAATCTATAGGACTATGGTGTTTAGCAAAGTTTGTCTCAACAAGGTTTGTCTCTATGCCTTTTCCTTTTTCTTTCAAGGAAGCCTAGTAAAGATCAACAAAGTGCTAAGATGTGTGACATGTACAACTCCAATGTTCTTTCATGCCACATCTATGGAAAGTGTCTTCATTATTTTGAGGGGCTTTATTTTGAAAACCCTTTTCTTCTTGTTTCTCCTCATTCTTCTTCTGATGGTGAGATGCAACTTTCTTAAAATTTGATAGGTTTTGGTTATAATAAACACAACCATGACCAACACCGTGACCACGACCGCAGCCACGACCATGTCCACATCCACAACCATGATCACCATGTTGATCATACCTAGGATCTTCAACATATGTCGCATTCGCTTTAGGAAATGGCGTCGATCCAATTAAGTAGGATTGATATTTTTCATTAGTCGTTCATTATTTTGTTCAGCAATAAAAAAGACATGATATTAATTCAAAATATTTCTTAAAGCCTTGCTCTCGATATTGCTATTGCAAAAGCACATTAGAGGTATGAAAAGTAGAGTATGTCTTTTCTAGCATGTCTTCGTTGGTAACACTTTTTCTGCATAATTTCAATTAAGAGGTAATTTTAAACATTGTAGAATTATACTCGTTCACAGTTTTAAAATTCTGCAATCATAGGTGCATCCCATTACAGTGAGTTTTAAAAATTATTACAGTCTCTTGGTAGTCATACCTTTCCTTCAAATTATTCTAAAGGACATATGGATTTTTTACCGTCAAATATTCAGTTTTCAATTCTTCATGGAGATGGTGGCGAAGGAATATCATCACCTTTGCACGATCCTATAAGGATGCCTCATTTCCTTCCTTTATTGTAAATCCAAGGTTCATAACATCAAGGTGGGCCTCAGCATCAAGAGTCTATGTCAAATATTTATGGCCACAAATATCAAGGGTAACAAACATGAGCTTTGTGAGATTCAACGTTGTGATGACTATTATATGACAAATATATAATAAAGTTAATAAAAATAACATCAATAATTAAAACAATTACAACAATATATTGTTGTGATGATAATGTGTGATGGGAAAAGAAATGCCATAACCATTAGGAAAATATATTGATAATATAACAATTCATTAATAATCATGAATTCATCAATTAATGGTAAAATAAAAAGAAATAGCAACATAAAATGAAGATGAAACACAATAGCTAGTAGTGAATAAATACATTTTTAATAATTATCACATTTTAAAATATACATCATGCATATATATCAATCATTGCAAACGGGCATAACAATTGAACATATTATTATTAAATGATAAGAACATATTAACATTGAATGATAATACTATGAGATTGAATCAATGTTGTTATTAAAAGTACTTAATATGATTGAAATAATAATCATGGACATAAAAAAAATGTCAAAGGAAAAGCTCGGCAGAATCACATATTAAAGTATGAAAATCAAAAGAATGATCAAAATAACCACAATTATCTACAAATAATTATAGAATGAAATTCATGTTAACAAAAACATTCAAAGATAAAGTCAATTGCAAAAAATAGATTCCAAACACTAAATATATATATATATATGTAGATGTGTCTACAATAATTGTCAAAGTATATAAATATGTAATATAAAAACGCATACATCTAAGGAAATTGATGATTAGGACACATAAAACAAAGTCATGAACACGTAAAACAAGGTCATGAATATATGGTATGATTAAATAACATATATAAGCAGACTACCTATAAAGACATAAATGTGTTTGAATGAATCATAACACTTAAAGAAATTGTGGTAGAACTCGTGTTGATAACGTGTTATAAAATAAAGTAAAGTATAACAAAAAAACTAAGAGAACAAGAAAGAAAGCACAAGAGAAAATAAGAGACAATGCAACT
Source organism: Artocarpus hirsutus (assembly GCA_946598075.1). NCBI lineage: Eukaryota > Viridiplantae > Streptophyta > Magnoliopsida > Rosales > Moraceae > Artocarpus > Artocarpus hirsutus. The sequence goes on along the minus strand of CAMOHE010050513.1, from coordinate 11,573 downwards.
TTCTATACTTTCACTTGTGAGGGATGAATGTACAAGCCTAACATAATCTCTATTTATAGGCTAAGAATCATAACTAAATGTACGTAATAGCAATAGATATAACTTACATAGGTTACATATACAATTAAAAGAAAAATAATGCACAATATTAATGAGGATTAAATGGCAAGATAATGACGTCTAAATGTGTATTATAAATTTGCAATAAACCTTTGTATGTAACTTATGAAATACTAAGAGATGACATCCACACACACTTGATTCACAAAAATTATCAAAAATATAATAAGTCATGTTTTTCAGAAATTAACAATTGAAGAAAATATCTTTTCCTACTCTTAAAGAAAAAAATCTTTTTTTAGAGAAAATTACATATTATGCTATACTTTTACAAGATCATTTTTTTAATGCCAAAAAAATGGTAATGCCATAAAAAACTAATGCCATAACTTTTTTTTTCCTTTTCTTTTTTCCTATCAGTTTTCTTTTTCTTGATTTTCCTTTCTTTCTCTTGTCTCTATCTATCCTCATTTCTTACACACACACACATACATACTCTCTTCTCTTTCATCCCTCTAGTGAATGAAATCCGCCTGTTGCCGTTGCAGATCCGTCCTTATCGTATCTAGCAAGACGATCACCGAAGTTGCATGGAACTAGTTTGCCCTCACCATCGCCGCTTGAGCCTCGTGTGCCATTGTCATCCGTATCCCAAGCCGAGCATCACGTCTGTTTAGATCTAAAGATGGAGCCTTAATGGCAGCGAAGAAGAAATTCAATGTTGTAGTCTCCATTCTCGTCCAATCTAAGCAGCTCGCGTTTGATCTTGTTTGTTCTTGTCTGATCCAAGCCGTTCATGACGAATCCTCGATGGCGACAGAGAAGAATCGTGATGTCTTGGTGTTGGTTCGACCTCATCGCCGTCGGAGTTGCAGATCAAAGTCTATCGTCGGAGTTGCAGATCGAAGTCCTTGATCGGAGTTGCAATCTGGTTTGTTAAATTGTCCTCTATTTTATTTAGGAGCTCAAATTACAAATTTTCTACTTCCAAAAACCAATTTACAAAACGTGAACAATAGTTTGAAGGGAAAAAAAATATCTTTTTCATCATTAGAAATGCAAAAATGGAGTTGACAGTTTCATTTTGGAAGTATATTTTAGTTGTATGTTATTAAATATTAATAAGAAGCACCTTTTTATTTGGTTGGCCTTGTTATTACAGTTGTTATCGTTGAAACTGGTTCTTGTTTTTGTTGTTGCAGTTGTTGATGATGTTAGTGGTTGTTGTGGTTGTTTTTTGCTTGAAGTTCTCTGTTTTTTTTTTTGTCTTTTTTGGCCGCCAGTGACGTTGCTGGTGCCTAAGATGAGTTGGTGCTGCAAGAAGAGAGAGAAAAAGTGAGGAAAAATGTCTAGAAGGGACGTACGACATATCCTGGAAAGACATTCAAAAATGTCCCGTGGGACATACGACATGTCCTTGAAGGACGCAAAAATATTCTGAAGGGACGCTAGAAAATGCCCTTAAGGGACACCCGAAAACGTCCTACAGAGACATCAAAAAATATTTCAATGAAACATGCGACATGTCCCCGAGAGACACAAAAATGTCTGGAAAGAACATGCGGACATGACCCATGCAATATATCCCCTAGGGATGCAAAAAAAGTCTTGGACGGACACGCCAAAGACATGCTCTAAGTTTATGACATTAAAACTTTTAACATTTCATGCCATAAATAAAAATTGAGATTTAAAAAAATGTCATTTATGTGAATGGGCTTTTTCTTTTCTTTTCACAAAAACAGATCCGGAGCTGTAGCAGGCTAGGCCCATGAACTTTAGCTAAAAGACTATAACGTCGTCGTTTTACCTTTAGTTTTGGGTGTAAAGAAATTTACGGCCCACCCGTACTTGTCTTCCTTAGAGTAGCGAGGGACATTAGGTCATACATCTTCTCTCTCTAGCTTTGTCTATCTAAGATGGATTTCCACAGATTCTACCTGCTGTTCATCTTGTCGCTTCTCTGCTCACAGGCTAGGGTTTGATTTCTTTCTCCGATTACTTATTGTGTCAAGTTATCAAGTGTTCTGTTGTAGATTCTCAATCTGATTATGTCGTTCTTTGAAACTTTCGATTTCCATTTGATTCAGGCCGAAAGTTCTGGATCTGTTTTCTTCATCGACAGCCCTACTCATCAGTTTTTCCGCAAATATTCTGACGATGTCGTCAAGGTAAATTTTCCCCTATTGCTTGTCTTTTTTCAATTTATTGCGTATATAGAATTCAATTCAATGAAATTTATGCAGAAATGTGAATCTCTTGTATGATTACCTAGTAGATTCTTAAATAGATGCAATTAGATTAGTTCTTTTTTTTCGCTGTTAGCCATTATATGAAGAAGTTTCTTCACAGTTACATCCTCACAATAAGCAATGATCTTGGTAATTGGACGAAAAGCATCAATAGTGAGAACATAGTTAAAATTGTGAAGTTCGAGTTTAAGTTATGACTTGAGGGGAAAAAAATTCAGGACCGTGGAATTGGATATCACATCAGAATTGATAATCGCCTGGCAACTTTGATAAAATGCACCATTAAAACCATCTGGGTCAGGGGCACTAGACGGATTCACTGAAAATACAGTTTTACGGATCTCCTTTGCCGAGGGTATGCTAGTGAGCTTCATATTATTCTCGGCTGTAATCCTACAACTGATCACGTCGTGCATCAACAATACTGAAATCTGTACTCATAGATAAGTTATAATATAGAGTGGATTGGGGTAGCTTAAGTGGCTCAGGACCTCACCCAATATGTAGGAGGTCTTGGGTTCAATTCCCCTTAGAGGCCACCTCCTTTAGTTTGTTGCTTAAAGAGGCCTGAACATCCTGAGTTACTAAATAATAATAACAATGATAATAGAGAGTGGATGACTCTGTGTGGGATAGCTTCTATGATGGGTGCAAACCTATTTAGGATGCACCTTAGAAGCTTAAAGCTAGTTATTGTCTCTCATCATTTTATTAATATAAAATTAAAGAAGGTCAGGTGTAAATGATTTGTATATAGTTTTGTATCTCATCATTTTATAATATAACATTAAAGAAGGTAAGGTATAAATGATCTGTATATGCTTTTGTCTAACCTTTTGTTTGCTATTATAAAAATCTATTTTATCAATTTTATTGATGTAATAGATAGAAAAATATGGATATGTGTGTGTGTAACAAAAAACCTCTCATGAGTCTTACCCAAATGATTAGCTCCCTACATGGGAGGTTTTTAACTTGATTTGTAATATGGTAGAAATAGTGTCAACCTGATTTGTACAATCTAAAGATAGGTGCAATATTCATGAAAATATAGAGTCTAACATGATATTTTTATAAAACACAAGGAGATTTTTTTTATCGTCCCTTATATCAAAGTGTGCTTTAGTTAGAGAATAGCAGATATGAGAAGTGCGTGAAAATATTATATATTGGATGGATTTTGCAGATGTTCGAGCTTCAACTTTTGCGGTGATAGATAGATACTTATTAATACCAGATCAAATTTTGCCATATATGTCTACAATTCTTTGACCGTCGAAAAGATTGTTGTTTCCTGAATGCATTGTAGTTGTGCATGTGCACCATTGTTCTTGTGTGTAGTTTTTGTATGGAACAGAAATGAGTGATTTTCATGTGAGATTGAATGTATCATCCTTTAGATTTTGCATGTTTGAGAATGTAACTAGTGTTTGTACGTTTGTGCTTGGTCATTGACATGTGAAGGCTCTAGAAGTTCTTTAATCTCCATCTGTCTGCTATGTTCTAAGAATGCTCGAATTCCATCATGGCTTTTGTCCTTTGTGATTGTAGTGCATGGATTTAGTGATAGGCCATAAAACAATAAGGCATCACTAGTATACGGTCATTTTTGTTTTATATTAAAAGTGTAATCTTGCACGGCTTGCTGCCTCAACATAATTTCTAACACCAATTTTTTTACTTTACAGCCTGGCTCAATTGTTGACAAAGAAGTTGGTGCTGCGATCTCAGTCTTGCTTGGATTTGCACCACCTTCTACACTTTCTGCAGCTAGCTCGTCTAAGGTTAATTACGATGAGAAATTAGTTTCCTAATGTTCCCCATATTTAATATTGTCAGAATTGGTTCATGATTATGCCATTTTCCTCTCCTTTGGCAGTTGAATCAAGTTCTTGCTCCTAATCCTTTCAACAGGCCTGGCACTGTTTTCATGCTGGAAGTTAGAGGAGTTGATGGTCTCTGCCTTTGACTATATTAAACATTTTCTTTATTTTTCCAATATTCTGGATGGAGCTAGTATTGAAGCGAGTATTCTGTACGTGCAGATTATAATCTATTGGCAAAAGATGATTCCATCTTCAGCAATGCCTTTATCAGTGAGATTGTTATCAGTTCAAAGAAAGCTGAAATTCAACTTCCAGGTACTTCATCGCGCGCATTAAGTTTACCATATGGACATGATGACAAAATATTGTTTTGTTGCAGATGAAAGTGAAGTAGTTGTAGTCTCTTTGGATGAACCATTGGCAGGATTCACCGACAAAGAAATTGAAAATTTTGTGAGTGATGTCACAGTATTTTATTTATCTGTTATGTTGTTTTATTTCATTTTTGCTTTTTATATACATGAGTCGTGACAATGTTTTGGTTTTTCGGTTTCATGTCATTATAGGCATCTTGGATTGGTGGAACCTATCAGTCTGAGTCTGAGGAACCACTGAATGGAGAGTTGATTATTCGCTTGGCCACTGGTGCTAACATGAAGCTTTATATGTCAAAGGTGATATTCCTGATAAACTTTATGGACTCAAGTGGAATAGTGTTTCTTTTCTTTTTTCCCCCTCTTATATTGATCCTTGTCATTTAATTGAAGGATAACATTCTTTTTTTTCCTCCCTTTTTGCAGAAAGCAGACAGGGAATTTACCTTGAGTGTTCTGTCTCTTGTCCACAATTTTAGGGGGGCAATAGAGATGCATGAAGATTTATCTCACGGTTTGCGCAATCCAGCGGAGTTGTTGACTGGCTCTTTTGATGGAATTAAGGTATTATATCTTCTTCTTCTTCTTCTTTTAATTCCTCTGCAAAGCTTGATATTTTTCTTAGATTATACGTCTCTGCTCATGCAGATGCACGGACATCATATGCCTCGCTCATGACTGATTATAATGTATGTATTCAGTCATGCTAGGTTATGTCCATTAATCTAGTTCTCCACATGTTTGAATCATGATGATAGGTTTTGCAAGAGCAATATGGACCTGAAGGTATTGCACAACAGGGAATGGAGGTACTACAAGCTATATTATCCAAGATGTATGCTGTTTTGGAAGATGCATACAAAGGTGGATATTTTGATCCGGAATTATTGTGTCGTCTGACATTCTAGCTTTATCTTTGTCGTCTGCTTGTGGTCCTTGAATGAGCTTTGCAATAAATGTGATGCGTTATGGAACTGCCTTAGGTTAGGAATTACAGGTCTCATTCCTCTTAGGCCTAGTTTGGGATTGCTTTTAGAAGTCCTAAGAGCACTTTGCACAAAAACCAATGCAATTTTAGTGATTGGCAAAAGTTATAAAAGCACTTTACACAAAAACTAATGCACTTTTTAGGCTATATGGAGAAGCTAAAAATTATAGCTTTTGGATTTTGCTTTTGCTTTAAGCAAAAGTGCATCAATCCCAAACTGAGCCTAAGTATCTTTGAAAGTAACTCCTGCTTTTTGAAAGATTGTGGCTGAAATATGGACCAGACAATTTTCGTGTATTGGTCTGCAACTGTTGCATTTTTAGAATCAACAATTACATTTTTTAGTTCAAATGTTTTGTTGAGATTTTTGTTCTCTCTTCTTGTCCCATAATTCGTAGGAAATTGATGGCAGGTCAAATTGTTGGAGTTATCTTTTGCTATGGCAGCAAAGCTTCTCCAGAGTCGGGTAAGATGATAGATGTAGTGTTTGCGCCTGAGCGATCTGCGCGTTCATTGGAAGAAACAGAAGCCTCACGTGAAGCGACTAAAAAAGTTTTGTTGGTTAGACGGACCCTTGCTTGGATCACAGGAATTATACTTGTCATTGCGACACTCTTGGGGGTAAGATTGCGCACCAACTAACAACTATAGATATATCTAAGAAAAGAAAGGAAAGTGGACACAAAAGAAACAAAAAAAAAAAAAAGGGGGGTCTAACCTTATTTTGTGAACTTAAAGCTTTGTTTGGTATGTGGGAAAGAAAATAGGAAGGGGGAAAAAAGTAAGAAACATTTTCATCGTGTTTGGTGTGGATTCCCTCCCTAAATCACTCTATATTGGGAGAGATGAAAATTGGGGTTCTTTAAAGAATTGGAAATCCCTCGCCCAATCTATTTGCGCTTCTTCTCCTACCTAAAGTCCTTAAATCCTTCCACTAATCCCCTCCCCTCCCTCATTCCAATTTTTCCTCTGACCAAACAAGCTCCAAATTAGAAATATTAGCTACAAACTTTAATTCACCGATACAAATGTTGCTTACGGATTTGAAGTCATGACATTTATTATTTCCGTACAATGATGACATAGTCCATATAATTATTCTCTCTGCTTCTGTACAGATTCACTTCCTATTGAATATGCCGCTCACAAGGGATACCCTTCTCTATTCAAATGTCAAGCTTGACTGAGCCTTGCGAAGAGCTACCTACTTAGTTCTGAATTGTCGGAAGACAGCCAGGTTGCCATCAGATTGAGTAGATTTGCTTTCTGAAGATGCGTCTCATGCATATGTCGTTTAGCATTGTTTATATGGAAACTGCTTATTATTCTGTGGTATTAAACAGAGGTAGCTCTTAGGTAATCTGAGTTTTCTTGCCCGGGCACTGGTGGCCAGATCAATAAAGGAAATTTTCTTTTGTGGAAAGCTTTTTCATTGCCACATTTTCCGTTTCTTTTTTTTTTTTTTGAATGTAAAGCCATGGGACTGGGCACCATGGATGGGGAAGAAATTTGTGTGCTGAGCTGATAACAATGGTCATGGAGGAGGTTCCACCGTTATCTGTATTTGTTTTTTAGATTTTAATGTCCTGTGTATTTTCGGAGCTCTAAATAATGAAAACGCATTGAATCATTTATTTTTCCCAGTGACATTTTTTTTTCTTGTTTAAAGTACACAAAATAAAATACATTTAGCAGGAAAAGTACACCTGATGATCATGCTTTACGCGTCTCTCCCTCATCATTCTGATTTTGTCCTTGGCTGATAGATTTGATTTTTTTTTTTAATTGACTTTATTAGATGGCTTGAAAAACGAGCATTTTCTCTTCTTTTTTTTTTTTTTTTTTTGGGGAACACATAAACGATCATTTTCTTGGTCTTATTATTGTTTCCCAAAATATGCACATCAAAATAGTCCCATTAAAGTGGAAGATTGCGATTGTAATTTGCCCCAAGAGCTCAATCCTTGTTTAATTCTTATTCGTAAATTCAAGTCTTTAGAAGTTTATAGATTGTTTGACAGACGGGTATAAACATTTCTATTGTTTTGAAACTTTTACTACGATGTTTTTTTTTTTTTACAAAATTTAATCCAAAAAATAGTTTAAATTATTAAATAAAAAAAGGGTTTCAACTGCTTACTAAATAAACATTTAATATTATGAGAAAATGTGGAATTCCCCTTGTTTTGGCCTGCCTTTGTATCAAATATACAGGGTTTGCATTGATGTAGGGGTATCCGGACAAGGTATTTGACACACTTCTTGCTGAATACCCCAAGGTAGTCTACCCGTCTCAGGTTCGACATCTCCAATCTGTATTGGTTTCCCTACATTCATAATAGCTGACCATGCAGTAATCGAGAAGTGCATGGCTGACTAGGCCATCTTTATGAGCAAGATGTACAATCGAACTATTCAGATGCCAACCAGACCGACACTGCCAAGGGCAATACACCATCCAACCACCATGTGCCACCATCTATAGCTTCCATTGGGAAACAACCCACTTACAGGATCTTAACCCTTGTCACTTAGATTCGTTACTCACATTTTGCCTCTCCTCTTACTCACCATGTTCAAATTACCGACATGAGCATTGGAGAGCCTTTAGTAGACACCAAACTGGTGTCCCTCTTGCTCTGAGGACTTCTCTTCTTGTGCAGACCTAAACACCCAAGCAGGGTATGTCAAACAACCATGCACAACCGCACCCAACATTGAGCCCTAGAAGGGCATCAACATGCACTTTGTTGCTGGCAAATGCAATGCTCCCTTAAGAGATATGCTGTAGTCATCTTTGTAGCGTCCATTGTGAAAACACGCCAAGTGGTTTTGTGATGTCCAATTTTCATCGAACTGCTCATTATAGCGACCAGCCTTCAATACTAGTCACTATGGCGACTAGTTTCTTGCTCAATGTTCGCTATAATGATCGACCATCAATACTGATCACTAGTATTTTGGTGACAAGCGCTGAACACAGATCGCTATAGCCAGCCTATTCTAAATTGAATGATAAAAATACTTGGAGAGAATGAGAGAAATAGGCAAAATTAATAGTACTTCTCTAGTAAGTAGGGCCGCCATAAAAGAGTCTACAACAAAACCAACATAAACTTAACAACAAACCATTAAAAGAAGCACAAGAACAAAGACCTACTTGATTCTAGTTTAATGACAACATAAACATCATCCCTTGTAAACATATCGGGTCACGGATGAAGGCTTGGTCATCGGCAGCAATCAACTGAATTGATTCTTCAATCAAACCATGGATCTAGGTTCAGGAAATTCTTCTATCTAGTAACAATCTTCAAGTAACAAGAAGGCTAATCATGCAATTGTGTGGGGCGGCTATGTTACGCCCTCGTGCTATGTAGCCTCGTGAACCACCACCAACATCATTTAACAGAATTCTAATATCTGACAAAATAGGATCCGCCACAACAATAAGGCTAGAAGTGAAGTGGAATCATATTTTACAAGAGACTCTAAGTCAACTATCCAATAATTTTTACTTATGTTGTTGGTGTTACTCGCACTAGAGTCGGTTTTTAAAACTTTTTTCAACACAAAGTTTTTAGTTTTTGACGTTTTGAACAAATTGTGACTAAGCAAAACTGCAGTTTCAACTCTAGGTTTAGTTTCTGGACAGTTTTTCAAAATTGCCCATGGCTGTTCAAAAACAATTTTGGTGCTGTCTGAAACTGTCCAAAACTGGCAGCTGCAATTATTGGCAGTTTTGGACTATTTTAAGTCTGAATTTCATGTTTTTCCTACATAAAAGTTTTAGTTTTTTATGAGACGGACAATTTTTATGAAATTTTTTTTCGAAAATCCACCTCTAAGTTACAGTTATGGACAATTTCCCAAAACTATTCAAAAACTGTATTTATGGGCTGAAACAGTTTTTAAAGTTTCGGGCCATTTCGAGATTAAATTGCAATTTTTATCAAACACAAAATTTTTAGCTTTGGATGAAAGAAGAACTTTCATGAATAAAGTTTTGTAAGAATCTACCACTAAAATGGACTTTAATTGTGATTTTTAAAGCAATCAAAACTTTTTAATCGATAAAGTTTGCAAAAGTTAACCGGAAAACAAATATGCCAAAGACAATTATAGGGACTTTTAAATAAGCGTGAAAGTTATTAAGGCATGTATTTAAAATAAATAACTTTCATGAAGAAAAATTTTAAAAAAATTATCTTTAACATATAATTTCACTGTAATTCCAAAAACTAATCGAAAAAGTACCTTTCGGCACTATTTTTTACAAACGATGATAGTGTGGCAATAGAGTCTTGTCTTTCAACACACCATAAAATTACAATGCTCATGATAATCTATATAAGCCTTAGATTTAGTGTCTTATCATTTTCGAATGAAATTTTAAAGCGCAAATTTGGTATAAATTTTGGAACTAGATAAACATGGTTAAAATGTGACCTTGTGTCATGAAACTTTAACAATTTTTATGTAAGAAAATTGAATGTAATGAGGATTTAGTTTAATAATTAATCCTTATAATAGAAATAACAATTTTTTATCCTTTGCTAAATGAATTACAATAAAAATTCTTTCGAGCATGCTAAAAAATAGAGATAGCATAAAATAGATTATTCTTACACACTCTTAATGAGTGTCTTATATAGAATTGTTTTCTATAAAGCATAAGAAATTTTGGGCAAAATAAACAAACCTACTACGAGAAAACAAATGAGTAGGAATCTCGTTTACAGTACGAATAGTTTTAAAATAAATGTTTTAGAAAAAAATAATAAGCATGTTTAGTTTTATGTTAAAATATGCTATGTCATGCCATATTGCATACCGACTAGAATAGTTCAGTGAAACTCTTTAAGAACGAATATAATTGAGTGTCATACTAGCCTCTCGACCCATGGACAGGCTCAAGATTTAAAATTAGACCTAAATTAGATCACAAAGTTGTTGGGACCTTGCAAACCCTAACTTCTTGTTAATCGCGTACAACTACTCGAGCCTGATAAATTAGTGAAACATGATCATAAGTAAGCATAATCATCACATGTATTTTATTGTTATATGCTACTTTAAATATTTTGCAAGTTATAGTTTTTATTTGCTGAATAAAAACTCATCTAAGAATATTCATGCTATAGGTAAACAACTTATCGGTAATGTTTGATAGACGGTGGAGAAGTGACAGATGATCAGAGTGGAACTTCCACGTTTTGTTATTTTCCTTTCTATTTAAGAAACGTATTCTCCCTAAGCTACTCTAATTGAAATAATTTTTTCAAATATGGGATTACCTAAATTATTTTTTTTGTAGTTAATTTTCCCAACTATGGCCCTCATAAATATTTTTTCCTAAATGTTCACATCAAATAATTTCTTATTAAATATGTTTCTACCTAAATATTTTTTTCATGCAATCCTCTCAAATACTTTTCTTTAGTATATACTCCATAAATGGGCAACGCGCCTATTCTGACACATGGGTTCCCCCACAATTTTATTTTTTTTTTCTTTTTGGGTTTTCTTATTCAAGTTTTTAACTTTTTTGGCTTTTTTCATTTTCTTCTTTTTTTTTCTTCTTTTTTTTTATCTATGTTTTCTTCATCTTCTTTTTGGCTTCTCTCATCCTCTTTTATTCCCTTTTTGTTTGCATCTTCTTTTTTTTTTGTTCTTTTACTCCCTTTGTTCTTTTTTTCTCTCCCCTTATTCAGTACTTCATGTTTTCCCTTCCCGTCTTATAACCTTTTTTTGTTGTTTTTAATATATTTTTTTATTTTTATAATCACTTCATTAAAATTGTATATTCTTTTGCATCCATAAAGATGTTATTTTATCAAATATAAGTTTTAAGTTTTGTTATCTTTCCTTTCTATTTAAGATACCTATTCTCCCTAATCTATTATAATAAAAATAATTTTTTTCAAATATGGGATTACCTAAATTCTTTTTGTATTTAATTTTTTACCAAACTATGGCCCTCATAAATATTTTTCCCTAAATATTCCCATCAAATAATTTCTTTCCAAATATGTTCTTACCCAAATGTTTTTATCATGCAATCACCTCAAAT